>CANYBF013068360.1:0-16470 GCA_948192965.1 Dalechampia spathulata | reverse complement strand
GGGGGGGGGTTCAATAGATGGCACAACCACATAGTGATAATGGGGGGTTTATGTCTTTATTCATGAGAAATATGATATTAAGGGGGTTGCTGTCTGTCTAGATCACAAGATGCATGAATGACAGTACATCTCTTAGGCTGGAATTCTTTCAACAAAGGACAATAATTCCAAGAATGTTTTTCATCCCAAATCTATAAATATATTTTCATCCAAACAATATTATATTTATTATTTCACAATATATATATATATATATATATATATATATATAGGTTTTGATTTATTATTTTCAGAATAATTTATAATTGTTCACATAATATATTAAAATATAAAAATTTAAGTATACAACATTTTTTTCAATTATCATACCTTTTATTCTTTATTCCCACAATAATTTTATTTAGGGATCTCCAATGATAAATGTATTTATTATTTTTAAAAAATAAAATTTAATTATTTAATTGCTAAAATTTGCTGTTTAAGTTGAGGAATTTTTAATAAAAATATATCGAATTATTAAAAAAATCACAAGAATACCACTTTTTGAACTCTAAGTTTCAATTCTATTAAACACACATTCATAATATCAATAAAAATACAGTTTTGGATTTTTTTATACTTCATTTTCAGATTCTTCAATTTTGATTTGTTATTAAAAAAATTTTTTAACTAAGATTGTTTTAAATTACATAAATGATCATCAATTTTAAAATTAACCAATAAATTCCATCTTATTAGCAAGAATAATTACAACAAGAAAGATGAATTAATTAGATTAATATATTTTTGTTATTTGTTTAAATTATGATTGAATATATTTTTACTCTATATATATATTTTTTTTATCAATTTACGCCTTAATCCATCCAACTAATAAAATAAAACCTAACCCCACACTCAATCATTGAATTATAACCCAATATCAAATCAATAAAGATCAATCCATAATCAAATAAATATATAAATCATATGTAAAAACTAATCCTAAAATGATTAAATAAGATTTTTCTAACAAAATAAATAAATAAGGGTCTATGTTAACCTTTACCTTCCTTCAATTCCTTTACGTTAAACACAATCTTTTTGATCAAAGCATTACTAGATATATGATGCATATGTTCAAGATATAAATAATCTTACTATATGGAAAATACGAACTACTCACCTTCACCCTCTAGTATGAGTAATCCTAATCATTCTCCTATGCTGATCTTGGCAATGCCGTCTATCCATTCAAAGCCTAACACTCTCTCATGCATAATAACAAGCCTTTATTTCAATCCTATAAACACATGCCCTTCAACTTATTTGAAAGTTTGCAGTCACATAAACGCTTACGACACCACTCTAATCCATCCATCCAACTTACTACAAGTATTCTTTTTCAAAAGGTTGAGCCAAAATACTTGAAATGAGACGTAAAGCATTTGCTACTCTGTCCAAGATATCTTCACTACTCTCACAATTATCGTATCTAACTTTAAGTGCATATGATTTTATTTAATACCATTTCTAAGGAATGCATCCATAGTTGCTCCCATTGTAAGGGGTATTGAGCTTATAAATCACACCATGAAATTGTGCTAATAGAGTTGTAGAGTGACAACGGAAGTGCCAATAATTATCACCCACTAGATTATATATCTACACATGGAGAAAAGAACAGGAAGGTGTAAAAAAGAAGAAGCTTAAAATAATTATCCACAAAAGGCATAGTAAAATAAATACAATGTAATCAGATCACTGTTATATTAAGAAATTAATCATTAAAATGACTTCATCTCAATTGGTGTCGTCAACTCAAGAAGCTCTCTTAACTGGATTGTCTTGTTTTCTTACCGTAATAATAAACTACAAGAAGTATCCTCTTTGTCAAGAGGAGCACATATCAATCATATATAATATAGATTCTTACTTTCCATGTGCCTTGCGGAAAGCAAGATTAACAAAGCTATAATAACCGGTCTTTTTTCAAGATATGGGCCTTCCATTGGTGGAGGACATCAAATTTTTGAAATTAACATCAATCAAATTTCAAATATTTAAAATATATAATTTAAGTAATTAAAACAATAATATATTATATATATAATTCATATATTATATAAATAAATAAATAAATAAATAAATATATGAAATAGAAATGGTAAATTTGAATTCATGTTTTATAATGTTAGGTGATTCTGAAATTTCATAACAATATAGTAAATTTAAAGTAAACTTTCAAATTTTAAAGTAAATAAATTTAATATTTTTATAAGATTTGGCACCCGATTTAAACATGAAAGCCCACAGGCCCAAAATTACGTGGCATGCTGCTAATTCGCACAAGATATTAACATGATAATAACAAAAAAAATGCTATCATAATAGAAATAATGGTTTTTATTTTTTATTTTGAAATAATGTTAAATTTTAAGAATATAGAAAATTTCTATTGACATTCATATGAATCTGTTAGAATTTGTATCCATTTCTATTTCTGTTAAACCTGTGATTAAACAAAAACCCAAAAACAAAAACAAAAACAAAAACAAAAGAGCCATTTTTGCTGTACATTCTAACTCTGTCGAATTCCTGTCATCTTCTTCGACTGTCCATTTCTGATATCAATTACAGAAATCTTCTGCTTCTTGCTTTGATTCTCCTGCTGATAGAGGTAAAGGAGAAGAAGGAGACGAAGAATTGGCAAGGCCTAGCAGGAGGTTGATCACTTCGCAGGTATCATCAAGATAGTATTTCGCCATGCTTGGTTTTTGACCAACTGTGCATGCAAATACTTCTGCTATTCGAGGCTTTGTTGGATCCTCGACGTGGCTCGCTATGCTTTCAAACATCTCTTCATCGGAACGATCATCCCCGATGCACAGTAGAAATTCTGGCAACTTCCCTTTATTTTCCATCGTCTTTATCAGGTTCTCCACCACTGTACCTTTGCTAACTCCCTGTAAAAACCAAATCCCGTCGATAGAATCCAGAAATGTTAGACAAGAATGTGGTTGGATAATGGGTTTTGATTTTCAATTTCGTACCTGTGGTTTGACTTCAACAATGAAATGGCCTCTTTTAACCACAACTGGTTCGTTAGCTAGAACATTTTCCAGATGGTCGAGAAGCTCTTTGGCCTGGCTTGAGCCAAAAATAGGATCGGCTTCTCTATGGTGCCATACGAGTGCGGTTTCTTTGTGCTCTATGAAAGCCCCGTCAGTTGCCTCAGTATATAGATTCATTACAGGTTCAGCCATCTCTTTCCAACCAAAATCCATCACCATTGAGCTCGTCTCCCATGGCGAATCCTTTGTCCACCTGTAACATATGAAATGATAGTCCTCAGGACGGAAAAGTTGTCGCATGAGCAAGAGAATAAAAGTAAATCAGGAATTAGTTTACCTGGTAAAAAAACCATGTTCAGCTGATATGCCCAGCTTTTCACATGGGGAGAACCAGTTGCTTAGAGTGTCTTTTTCTCTACCACTCACAATGAAAACAACGTTCTTGGGATCGTTACACAAGTAATTCAAGATTGAAATAATGTTGTTCCGAGGCGATTTGTCTATTGAAGATTGGCTCTTCATCGTACCATCATAGTCGAGGAGGATCAGCCTGCTATTCGTCGTTCTGTTATAGGCATCGATGATTGGTTCCATTGCAAGCTTCCTGAAGTTAGGTCCTAGAGCCACAATTCTGAACCCCAATCCTAATCCGACGCCCCAATACCTTTTCGAGTAATGATCTTCGCACGATCGTTTAAGGTCCTGATCAAAACTTCTTGCCCAGTATGCAACATCATGGGAGCTAATGTACTTGTAATGCTTCTCATGCCTTAAATGCTTCTCTTCCTCGCTCATTCTGATAGCCTGAAACATGGCCTCGGCTACAGCATCTATATTCCAAGGATTAACGCGAATTGCCCCGCTTAGTGATGGCGAGCAACCGATGAATTCTGATACGATAAGAACACTCTTCCTCCTTGGATTGGATTTCTCATCAATCTCCAATGCCCTGTCTAACACAGGGCTCCCCTGTCTGCATACGGTATACTTATAGGAAACCAAATTCATTCCATCCCTCACAGCATTAACCACACAACATTCTGATATAGCATAGTATGCTGCCTTCTCTTCGATACTAACCGGTCGATTCATGTAAACAATCGGCTCGTAATCTTCTGTACCATAAAGTTGGTTTACCTGTTGAAGAATAAGCTTGGCCTCACTTTGAACTTCTTGGACATCTTTGCCTTGACTTCTCGCAGGATTAGTAATCTGGACTAACACCACTTTGCCTCTCAAGGAATCATGATCTTCTAAAAGCTTTTGCATTGCTAGAAACTTCAATCCAATACCCTTGAACATATCCAAATCATCAACACCAACCATGATGATTTTCCCCTTATACTTGTTCTTCAAATCTCTAGCCATGTTAGCTGTTTTCTCCATGTTCAGAACAGAATTAAGCTGCCCCATATGAATCCCACCAGGCAAAATCTTAACATTGACAGTCCTGCCAAAGTAATCTAATCCAAGATGACCCCTTTTGGACTCGTAATTAAGACCCAGCATCCTACTGCAACAAGACAAGAAATGCCTTGCATAATCAAAAGTATGAAACCCGACAAGATCACAGTTCAGGAAACCTCTTAATATCTCTTCACGAACAGGAATTGTTCTGAAAATTTCAGAAGATGGAAATGTACTATGAAAGAAGAAGCCAAGGTTAATCCTATGAAACCTTTTCCTCAACAGAGTCGGCAACACCATCAAATGATAATCATGCATCCATACGAAATCTTCATCTGCATTTAAAACTTCCATAACTTTACGAGCAAAAATCATATTAACCGATACATAAGCTTGCCATTCTGATCTGTCAAATCGTGCACTATGACTAGAAGAAATTGGAAGCATGTAATGAAACAAAGGCCAAAGATAATGCTTGCAAAAACCATGATAAAACTTGTTGTAGAGATCAAGATTCAAAAAAACAGGAACGCATTTAAACTTATCGAATAAAACCTGTGAAATCTCTTCTTGATCTTTGAGTTCAATATCAGCTCCACCACTTTTCAACGTACCGACATAACAAACTTCTGTGTTCAAAGGAAAAGCATCTTTAAGCTGCAAATAAAGATTGTCTTTATCCAGATCAAAACACCATTTCTTAGTCTCTTTGTTGAACTTTGATATTATGGGTAGTTGGTTTGTAACGATAACACGACGTTTACTGGCATGAAACGACAACATATCTTCATCACGTTCTTCAAAGTCGGAGATGGCAGAAGGAACGTTCATCAAACGTGGGATACGTACATGAAAATCATCCACAGAGATTAAGCTTAAGCTTTCCATCTCATTACAAGATTCTTGTTCCATGTCCAAAAAAGAAAAAAAAAACAAGAATTCAAGAGGCAAGACAAAACGTTATGTAGATGAAGGACATGCAAAACAAGAATAAAGAGAGGGAGGGTTGCTTTGAATTTATAATGGGATTATGTTCTTGGATTGTAATACAGGAAAGAAAGTGTTATTAGTATTAAAAATGAGATTGAGAATAATCAAAGCTTCCATAATCAGAGAGTTTCGTTTAAGAAGGGAAGAGGTAGAGAGAAGGATAAGAACAAAGAAAAATAACACGAAGACAAAGACCGACTCCGAAGAAGAAAAAATATACCATTATTTGATTTTTTATTTTTTATTTTTTTAAAGTGATTTAATTAATTAATCCGACCGTTCCATTTTCCTTTTTTAATACTTCCTAATTATAATTTAATTAATTTAATAACATTTAGCAATTAAATAAGAAACTATTGTTTCCATATAGGAAAAAATTTGACTTGAAGGAAATGCGATTTCTTTTATAAAATATTTTTTTTAAAAATAGCTTATTAAATCTAGCTTTTTTATCAATATTAATTATTTAACGAGAAAATTACTTGAATCAAGCAAGTAATCTTTGAAAAAAAAGGGAAATATATATATATATATATATATATATATAATATAATAAAAAGGATTAACAAATAAATATATAAAATGAAGAAAGGCCAGACACGTGTGTTGCAGATTTACAGCTGTAAGTTGGTGATTGGATCATGAATTGCTGGAAAGTAGTTTTAGATAGATAAACACGCCCTTCAGACGCGTGGCCTGCGCAGACAACACAATTTTTTCCGGTGAGAATGCGATTATTGGAAAAATTAAGATATAGGAAAGGTTTCACCTTCAACTTTATCCTGTTTTCGAATTAATATTATATATTTTTTGTATTTGTCTTTTTCTTAAATGGGATTTATTTGAATTTATTATTACAAAATTTGTAATTGTTTTTAATACTTCACATTGAAATTATTTGTGTGATCTGAATGGAAGCAAATTGAGAACAAATATAAATAAATAATGATTTCATTTGTGGAATGGAATGAGATATTTCCAATGTCAAAAAAGATGGGTTATCTTTTACAAAAACCTTATGTTAGCACGTGGAATTATTACAAAGTCGTCCGAAAACCAAAGTCAGTAGCTGGATGACGTGGCTGATACGCGTATCTCACGGCTCATATAAACACCCATCATCCATCGCCACGTGGACCTCCCAATTATGACCTTTTTTTTTCATTAACTACGACTTTGCATTCCTGATTACAGGTGCCAACTACCAGCGCTGTAGTTCCAGCTGTACATTGCTGTGATTTTAGCATACAACGAAGGTAGTCACCTTATTTCGATTTTCATTCTTCTTTAAAACGATCTATATCATTGATTTTTTAAAAATTAAATACCTGAAACAACAGCATCAAATCTCTCCTAAGCGGATGCTTAGGTGGCGGTCCTACTGAAATGTCTACGTGGCAAACTTAACACGCTTGCACATCCCTCTCCGGCTTGCATTTTAGTTGCTGGACATTGAAACGCTGTCGTTGGCAGTATCTTTCATTTATTCTTTTACTTTTATTTTCCAAACATTGCCTCCAGGCCGCAAATTGAGTTAATTTTAAATGTGGGATTTATATATTATACATAAAAAAATACATTATTATTGTAATTATTATTAAGAGAATATGGAGAAGATAATGTCTAGAAAATAAATAATATTCTATGATTTACACTGCATTTGATATATTTTTCGGATCCAATATTTGTATTCCGAAGTTCTTGATGTTAGCAACTCAATTACAAGAAGCAATCTTTGTGTTCCCTTTCTTGTTGTCTACTTAATTATTCATCTCATCATCCTTATTCCCTTTTTTTTTTCTTTATTTTATGAAAATACCCTTTAAGATAATAAATTAAAAAAGATACACTCCGTTTATAATATTACACAAAAATCATACTGATAAAATCGTATCAATATAAGTTTTAACCTAAAATTTCATTATATATAAATGTTAAAATTGAAATGAAAATAAATAAATAAATATTTATTTACTTATTTATTGTGTCTGTAGGAAATGGCAAAAGGCTACATGCATGCACATCCAATATATTAAAATAATTTTGACAAGGTATATCCAATTTATTTATGTTAATCTAAACGGATAATGTAAATCCAAATTTAGAGCAAAACTGCCTACCCTTTTATTTTATCCCGATTTCTTTATGGCTTTGAGCTTATCCTTTAACCATTTTCTAGGGCACTTTTTGGGCTTTCACATCAACTTAAAACGGTTTCCAACAGTCTCAAGAGGCTCTACCATTTAATATTTGGGATTATTATGAAATTCTTTTCATTTTTACGATTATTCGAAATTCTCCACAATCCACAAATTTATGGATATTTATTAACAGTTCCGTAAGAATTTGTTATTAATTAGAAATATAAAAATTATCATTTCGATACCATAAGAAATAGAATAAAATATCAGATTTAAATATATATTTTCCAGCTTGAAGGATTACATGAGTAATTCAATTACTTTAAGTTTTATTAAAAAAAAAACCCAAAATAAGAAAGTCTTAATTGATATTCTAAAAGCTTAATCATCCAATGGAATAGTAACACCGAGGATAATGAGCCAATTAAAAGACCAAAACCCAATAATATTCCTAGGTATATAGCCAAGATAATGATTGAAATTGGTCAAAAACAATTCAGTGATGGGTTTCACTGCGTGCCCACTTGCACTAAAGATTTTGCAATTAAAATTTTAAAATATATTATTAATAATTAAGCTGTCACCTTGATTCTTTGTTTCTTCTATAGTCATTCAGAAGCATAAGATTAGTGACAAGATATTCCCAAAAGACACAGGGCTTCATGAGCAAAATTCAGCGATTTAATTAATTCTCATACGTTTATTATAATTATTTTTCAAAGCAATTGTGAGGATAACTCAATAAATAATCTCTTACAAAAACTAATTGCAAAATCTCTAGTGCAAGTGGGCACGCAGAGAGACACAACAATTAATTGTTTTTGACCAGTTTTAATCATTATCTTAGTTATATACCAAAAGAATATTACTGAGTTTTGGTTCTTTAGTCGTCTCTTTGTGCTTGAATGTTGATTTGGACTGCCATTCCATTGGATAATTAAGCTTCTAAAAACTTCATTAAATACATTCATACTTTTGGGTTTTTTTCATTGCAACAAAAAAGCCCGACAGTTCTTAATATAAATTAATCATTCTCAATTAATAATTTTGTTGTTGTTATAATAGTTAATTGAATTATTCAGATTTATATCGTTATTGTATAAATCATACCCTCATCTATAAAAATCTCCATACTTATCCTTAAATTATAGTTTATTATTTCTTTATGATAAAATTTGTTTATTTGACAAGCTTTTTATAATTAATTTTTCAAATTTTTAACAATACATTTAATTAATTGTCAAAAGAATTTGGTTGAATTGAAATTCTAATAATAAATTTCTTCATCATGGAATAATTTTTAAAGTTTTATCTATTTTCAAAAAAAAAAAAAGAATTTATTCGCAATAGTTTGTAAATATGAATTAAAATTACTAAATTAATTTGTAATTTTTTTGGGAGCATATAATTGGATAATTACCAGATTTTTTTGGAACATAGGGAAGAAGATTTCTGCAAGTTAGGGATCGCAATCAGTGCTTTTTAAGGATGTGATGTTTGAATCGAACATTAGTATGACGTGGCAGAAAAATTCAAAAAAAATTTGGACCAATCACATTGTCAATTAATTCAAACCAACAAAAACGACATCTTGAAAGGCATAATATTTAAAACCTAACATCTAATGTGGAGTCCCATCTCAACTCCTAATCCTTTCAATTGATTCATTCCTCCATCAAAATTCTCAGGGAAAAGGGAAATGGAGATAAATGATGTTGCCTTTTAATGGCATTTTTTTAATAGTTTCATTGCAATAAACAATATATTTAAGTAAATAACAAATATTTTATTTAATTTATAAAATTTAAAATAAAATATTTTATGAAATATCATAAATATTTCATTTTTATAAAATTTAAAATACCAACTTTTTAAATAGTATTTTAAAATAAATCATTTATTAAATATCTATATTTATTAAATATTTCCATTTCATAGTATAGATATATAATAAATACATTTTACAAATATTAAGGAGAGGTGTTATGGAGGCTAGTTGGGGATTGTTTTATAGTTGGAAGAAAGTGAAGCTTATCATCAGAATTGGCTTTATGGTAGATAATGACGATCATGTGGCAAGAAATTAATTTTTTTTATTTTTTTATTTTATTTTTCTGGGGGTCACGAGCCTTTGTGGCAAATTCCTAGTGGATCAACCAAAGTCTAATAATGCGAAAATATTTCTATTTCAAGAAAATATCACTTATACCCATCAATTTTATTATTTAAATAATTTATTCTTTTCTTTTGTCAAACATAAAAATTAAAAAATTTAACTTTTATAAATACAACAATACTATATTACAAATATTAATAATTAAATTTAAATATATAATTTTTTTATATGTATGTAATTATAAATATATAAATTATATATCTAAAATTAAATTATTATATAATTTAAATTTTATTAATGTTGTTGATAAGTTAATTCATAAGTTTAAATGAATAAAATATATTATTAAAGAAGTCTTATTGAACCAATTTTAAATAAATTTTTATGAAATTAAATTTTAAATAATTTATGAATGATGCAATTTATTTACTAGCCTCATCAAATAATATTTTTTGTTGGGAAAAATGGGTCAAAGAATAAATAGTAAATAAAATAGCAGAGATATAAAAGTGGGTTTAAAGTAGAAGTTTGGTAAACTCAAAGGGACCGAATCCAACTTGGCAACTAATTTTTGGTTTAGGGAAACAAAGCTGAACTTTCATAATCACAACCCGCACGCAAACGGAAACCAACTTCAAATGGATTCTTCTACCAGCCTTCACGTCTTCAAACATTCATAGTGGATAATGGACAAGACGAAAAACCCCAATTCTTTCCAAAAGAATAACTAAAAAGCAACCCCAATAACCAACAAAAAAAAGAGTAAAAGTATATTAATGGTCATATTGGACGTGATTTTGATGATAATTTTGGACGTGTCCTGATGCTATTGGGTGATTCAGGAAGCCAACCAAAAAGATTTTTTTCAAAGTTGGATTTGAAAGGGTCTGCTCTTAGCCACCATCCTTTCCCATTTGTTGTTTAATTAATATAAGTGGGTCAATGGTTTTAACGTTGTATAGTTCATAGAAATTTCATTCAAGCTTTCCCCCTTTTTCCAGCTTCATTTGACCATGCTTCATACATCCTCTTTACATTCAATTCCAACCTTTCTACGTTATGCCAAAAACACTGAACCCAAAAAAGACCTTTGAAATTCTTCAAAAGATATATTTGTATAAAACTAATTTAGCTTCACTCGTTCGAATCAACGATCGGTTTATTCATGTTTTTATATGCAAAAATGTTCTACAAGTGTAAAACTATTCTTTAAAGATACTGTAGCAATTTAAATTTTTAGATCGAGTGATTTTGATAACGTCTTTTATCTTTCATTAAAATTTATATAAAATATATTGACTTGAAATGTTTGGGTGGGTGGGATTTGACATCTAATGGAAGAAGGAGAAATGAAAAGCCTAGAAATGTAAAATGAGCATGTGGGCTATAACTTGATCAATTTTCATGGACCAAGCGGAAAGCCTATGCCTAGACAAGTGCTGTCAGCTCAAACACCAGCTCCGTAAGCAAGTTTCTTAGAGTAGTAAATTGCCTTGATGATCTAGTGGAGCTGCAGTTGGTGGCTGTTTCTTAATCTTCCTTTAATAATGAATGTTTTCATTAGTCGATAAAACACACACACAAGTAGAAAATCGTTATAGATGTAATGATCATTTTCAGTTTTGATATTAGTGTAAGAAACATTTCGAGCATAAGTGAAAGACTTGAAAATGGCAGAGTACAAGTGACAAACAAAGATATTACATGTTTGTGATCTGGAGTAACGGTTAACTGAAATTATTACATAGGTTGTGAAAGAATATTTTGAGAACAAAAGAATCAGTAACTTACACAAATTTTCCTTTGGTATCCAGATTCTATCTACCCCAGAAAGAAATGGACAATGGCAGACCAGTATCCAGCCAACTGAGAGGAGTTGAGCAATAAGTTGTTAATATCATCATTTTTCGCAGAAATACAGCAGGGTTAAAACTGATACGATTTACGGGACAGCGTCATAACAATGCTTGTACTGCAATTCTCATGCCAACATCACTTGTTTAAGTAAACAGATGCACCAGAAGAATGAGCAGCTCTTACCTGATCCAAAATACCTTTGCCAGTTTGACCTTCAATGACCAAGCCTACTGTAAGACCGATCATTGCCCATGCCCCATTGATTGCTTCAATTTGGCGCCGTCTCTATTGTAGGAACATTATTAATAATGGCAATGATTATGACCGAAAAGTGGCACTAAGAGCTTTGCTCGGAGAAATTGAACGAAAAGAAAAACTCAATGTATCAGGGAGATTTTCGTTCTAGTTCCAACTTGCGATGCAGAAAAAAGAATTTAGCAAATTCATGATCAGGCAAAGGTGTCAAATCGAATATGATACAGTCAGTATCTTATAAGTATCAATCACCTTGAATTTTTCTTTAGCTTTAATTTCCTTCATCTGTTTGGCAGCCAATCTCTTAGCTTCCAAAGGATCAACCATGATTATCTCCTTTCGTGAATTTCCTTCCCCTGAAACCTGCACGATGCAACAAGAAGAAATACAACAAATAATAAACAGCTGTTTCATTGCATGAATCACGTACTTCATTAAGAATTCTCATATTAATGAATCTTGCAAGTTGAGAGCTCAACTCATCTCGATGATTAATTGAGATCAGCTATACAAACTAATTTCACTTCATTTACTTCGGGGTTAGATTTTCGCCGCTAAATCAACAAGAGAATTGAAGAAATAAAAAGAAAAAAAGTGATGTATGAACGTTGCTTCTGACTTTTGTATCATGAATTTGAACATGAAGGTGAATATGACCTTTGAATATGAACATTACTTCGGGTTATGCATTTCTCGATTCTGCAGCGTTCCACGCATGAAAAGATTTGTTCAGAACCAAGTAGAAGGGAACTTGCTGCATGATATGCAAATCATGTGATGTTCATTATCTGGCATATATTATAGCAATTTTATTTGCCATTTCTCGACATGTTCCGAATAGAATGGTGCGCAGGCAGTATAGTGACCTGTCGGATTTTGAGTTCGAGAGTGGAAATAATCTTTTCGGCAAATGCAAGTTAAAGTCAGGTACTAATGCACCTATTATTCTCCCCATATTTCAGAATAAATAGGGACTGATTTGTGTGCCAGGCTAGCTGTCTAAATGTCCGTGAAGAAGAGTTCAAGTTCTACTCTAGTAACTGGGAATTGGCAAGCAAGAAGCAACCATTAAAAAGAATTTGCTCTTTGAACCAACCGAAAAGGCCATTGACAGGTACTCTGTAAATGTGATTTTACGTGAATGTTTTCCAAGCAGTTCATTAGTACAGAATTTACTCTCTCGTATGCATGTACTAGAGAGGGATATTAGCTTATCATGACACATTGGAAATGGCTGCCTCAAAGTTTTATGACAAAAAAGAGAAAAGCACGAGCCTTTGCCTATCAATTTCATGATACATGTATCCCTTGAAAATCTACCATGGAAGCCTAACGACATGATCATAAATCAACAATAATTTCAATGCCTAAACTATGATAGGAAACTCACTTTCCTCATAACATCTACTATCAGACATATTTGTAATCTTCAATAGTAATACACATTCACAAATCCTAACCCCAATAAACTAATGGGCATGATGTACACATACAATTCACAAGCACAAACTACAAGCTGAGCTACGTATTTATGCTCAGTAATTGAGACTCCTAACTTCACAAAAACAATATAACCTTTCTCAAGATATCCCAAAAAGAAAACACCCACAAAATCAGTCAATTCAAGCCAGTTTCAGTTCACAGTGAAGTTTTCTTTTCCCCTAGTTTTTCTCCTTCAAATCCAGGACGTTATGAATCTGTTAACAAATTCTTTATCATCATACCCAGTTGAATCCAATTTCACTTGAGACTATAGAGAAATCAAAAGATTGAGATTGTCAACAACCATTACACAAACCTCTCAGAGACAGCTAAATCACCAATTACATACCTAAAGAATCATTTGATTATAATGAAACCAAATAAACTGGCATTAACAGATGAGGGAATCCTTGAGTTGATGCATACATTAGGATTTGCCAAGATTCTGAAAGCTTGGCTCTTGGTTCTACTGCTGACAATCGAGCCGTTGCTTTTGTCCCTTCTAAACCCCCACCTGAAAAAAGATACCATTTTCCTCAATATTAAACAAGAAAAATCGATCCTGAGACCATGAAATTTCAAAGGACAAGAAATTTACATAGCGTCTGTTATCTCAACGACAAAACAAAGAAATCCAATAAAATTAAGGAGGTGAAATTGAGACATAGAACTTACTTGAGGATGGGAACAGAGCGATATGGGCATTGAGAGCGAAGAAGGAGATTCCCATTGATGGGTAGTAATGAAGATGTGGACAACATCTGTATCTAATCTTCAAGCTTCTTGCTTTATGTTATGTGAGGGAAAGCTTCTGCTATCCGGACCGGATATGTGATGGCCGTTACGATTTTCCATTATTATTACAAAAATACTTATTTTTAAAAATCATCTTATATACTTTCAAATATTTTGTATAAATTCAGAGCAATAATGAATGATTATTTCATAATGACGATAATTTTTTTCAATATTTTGATGTTTTTTTTATTGTAAATCATAACTAATATGACATTTTTAAAAAATATCATTTTAACTATTAAATTAATATAAAAATATAAATATTTAATTTAACAAAAAATTATTTGAATATCAAAATTGAAAAATATAAACTGGAATTGAATTATAGGATAATGTTAGTTTACACTTTGTAATAACTCCAACTTCACAAAATACTCGGAAACACCACAAATTTCAAGTAATTTTTATTTATTTATACAGACAAATTGCTTATCTACATCATGTCTTGAAATCCGATCATGGTATGTCATTTCCGGCAGCAAGCTGATCGACGGTGATGGTGGGTATTTTACTGTATCCGTCCAATCCTTGATCCAATATAACAACTCTTTCTCCGTGAGTTTTCTTGCATTTGTAATAGAATACAGTAAAAGCTGCGTACCAATACATTTTTAGCAGACCAGTAGAAATCGATGCTGCCAATGGAGCGATTATCTGAAATACCAGTGATGTCTTGGGAATCATATTTATCCCTTGAATCAGAACCAGGCTTAATACACTCAAGAAAATAATTAGTACAGTTCTTGAATCTTCATCCCCTTGGAAATCTGTGTAGCCTTTCTTACAGCTTCAGTTCTTCTTGTTTCTTCCACTGCAGAAATTACAAATGCCAGAGACCATGTGAGAGATAAGTATACAAAGTAAGTAATGCTAGAAACAGCAATGAAAATGGCAGTAACGCCAAGAAATATGATGCCAAGAAGTGAGATGTTTTGGGTTTTGATTGTTTGTAGAATGCCGAAAAGAACTGTCAAGATTAGAATTAGATAAGCCAGACAAACAAAAGTTGTGTATAACCAAGTAATGAGTGGTCTTTTCAATGTTTTGGCTGTTCTTGAAAGCAGACCTTTCATGGATAAATCTTCTTTCCCACCATGGATGATGGCAGCTGCCAGGATTGTCGCAGTTGCTGAAAGTAAGAAGGCAACTAAACAAAGAATAAGATATAGGAATTCCAACCCAAAAAAGATTTCAAGATCAGTTCTCATCTCGGTGAGAATTTCTTTGGATTCTGAGGATTCAGGAGAAGAACGGAGAAGGTTTGTTTCTACGAGCAAGTCTGCGATGAATGGTTTAATAGAGAAGAAGTTTGACAAATAAAGAGTAGATTGGGTGAGAATGGTGAAAAAAGCAATCAAGGCCATGATTCTTGTTCCATTTTTGGAGAAGATCTTCAGTGCTTCTTTCAGAATTCTCGCTAAACCAACGACCAGCGGGGGTTTCATTTCCTGGATTACACCAGTAGAACGAAGAAATATGTTTAGGCCTTTATATATCCTTTATTATTATTATAATAATAATCATCATCATTATTATCAAATATAAGGTTTTAATTATATGACATGAATTTGGGCTGTAATAGTATAATTCTACCACAAGAAAAACATAACGCGTTTTATTATTTTAGGCTGCAACGTACTAAATACTTTAGGATGGTTCTGTTAAATTAAATATTTGCATACCTAACACATGATTCTTATTTCTATCATTTTAATGTCTTCTAATATTTGATTTTTTTTCTTTATATTAAAAATATGCTGCAATTAGGCTTGAAGATATATATAACACATTTATAGAGAAGTAAATATGAAGATTGATTTTTTATCGAAATTATGTATTATAGCAGTAGTAGTAAAAGAGAAAAAAAAGATTATGAAAATAAATCAGACATTTCAAGGAAACTTGTTTCAAGGTGCAATTTCTAATTTTAATGTTTTTAAAATTAAAAATTCTAGATTTGGGATGAATCAAAAAATTGGGTTGGCTGCCAGTTTAACGGGTGGCCAATGATGTGGCATAAGATTAGAATGACATGATAATAATTTTAAATCTGGTCGCTAGTTTTACCAGGCAAGTGACTTGCCATTCACTTTGTGTGCTGTGTCCTTATAATAATAATAATAATAATAATAATAATAATAATAATAATAATAATAATAATAATAATAATAATAATAATAATAATAATAATTGTCACACTCGGCCCATACCCAGGAGGACATGCTTCCGCGACACAGACAGCAGCCCCCAGAAGAAGGCCAGTGCCTGCACCGCCAGGGATACAACATGCGACGTCGTATGGGGACCCGTTCTAAGCCTAATGGTGGTTGTGCTGCGGAAACAACGTGATGCACATACATAAGTCACCTAG
>CANYBF013068213.1:0-11016 GCA_948192965.1 Dalechampia spathulata | reverse complement strand
TAGTTGGATGTTGAGTTCCTCAAAGTGGTTTACTATCCCAAATAGTTAGCTAATATGGTTCTAATTCCTAAGAAAGATGATAGGGTTAGGGTTTGTGTAGACTATTAAGATTTAAATAATACATGCTTAAAGAATGATTTTCTTTACCTTACATCAACGTGCTAGTTGATAGCACAATCACTACTGTTATGTACTTTTTCATAAACGGGTTTTCTAGGTATAATCAGATTCTCATGGTTATCATGAATAAGGTAAAGATAGCTTTCATCATAGAATAGAGGACTTATTGCTACAAGATCATGTCCTTTGGTCTGAAGAATGGAGAGCTACAATAACCTTGTTGCATGATCTTATCCATAAAGAGGTTAAGGTTTATGTCGATGACATGATGGTGAATTCTTCTACTAAAGAAGAGCATCTAACTACTCTTGATAGATTTCTCACATATGTTAAGAAGTTCTAGCTTAAACTGACTTTGAAGAAGTGCACATTCAAGGTGACATTCGATAAGTTGTTGGGTCATGTAATCAGTTAGAGGGGTATTCAAGTAGATCCTGATTAGGTGAAGTTAATTTATGAGATGCTTATTCCAAGAACTAAGATTGAAGTCAGGGGATTTCTAGGACAGCTCCACTATATTAGCAGATTCAATTACTAAGCTCACTACTATGTGTGAGACTATCTTCAAGAGAATGAAGTTAGGATTGAGCATGCTATCTATTATTTGAGTAAGAAATAATTGCCAACATAGTGAAAATACAACATTTTTGAGAAGCTATGCATGGTTATTATTTAAGTCACTAAGAAACTCAAACATTACTTCCAATCATATCATGTTTAAGTGATCTTCAAGATTAATCCTATGAAATACCTCATAATTGCTGAATTCTAAGCTTCCAGGCTAGTGGATGACTTTGAGATATTTAAGCTAGACTTCTTAGAGCAGCACTTAGGGGTAGTTGACATCTAGAAGTGGTAGTTACGCTTTGATGATGTTATTAGTAAAAAGGGTGGGTGCAAGTATAGGATTTATGTTGGTCACTCCTAAAAATGAAGTAATCATGCTTTCAAAGTGATTGAGTATCCCAATTATTAATAATATAATTAAGTATGAAGCATGTCTTTTTAAGCTTGAAGTTCTACTAATGATCAATGTCCAAGAATTTGAGATATTTGGTGATTTAATGCTTGTTATTCACTAGTCCACGATTGAGTAGGATGTCAAAGAGCGGGGCCTAAGTCTTATGCTAAATACATGAAGCTCATGATTTGAAATTTTAATTCATGCAAATCCATTCATACTCCACAAGACAATAATCAAGTGGTCAATACTTTGGCTTTACTGGCTTCAGTTTCTGAACAACCTTAAAGTTAAATACAACCTATGATCATTGAGAAATCGAGGATCTCCTGTTATAAAGGAGAACGAGTTATAGCATTAGACCAATAAGAAGAGACTTCATGGTATGCCAATATCATGAACTTTTTAAGAGCTTATGCTTACCTAAAAGAAGCTAATAAGACTGATAAATTAGCTTTGTAGAGGCTAGCAACTAATTTTACTTAGCATCAAGATGTTCTCTATAAAAGAATAGATGATGTTCTACAACTTTGGTGTATATTATGGAATGAGATTGAAATAGTCATGGAGACAGTGGATTCTAGTGCTTGCAAATCTCATATGAATGTGTTCACCTTGTAAAAGAAGATCTTAAACCAAATCATAGAGATAGATTACATACATTTTATTTAAAGATGTCATGAATGTTAGATTCATAGAGATGTGAGTCATATCCTACCAATCAAATTGTAGAATTTAATAATACCATGACCTTTCTTAGCTTAGAAAATTGACATTATGGGTGAGATTTATTTTGACGCTTTTAATTTGCATCATTACATACTAGTGGCCATTGACTACTTCTCCAGGTGGGTGGAGGTAGAATCCTATAGAAAACTAGGGAAAAAGCAAGTTACTAAGTTTATAGAGAGGAATCTCATATCTTGTATCACTTGGTGTTAAATAATGGAGTGTAGTTCCAACGCCATGTGTTTGATTTTCTAGAAAGATAAAAGGATTTAGCATCATTGATCTTCTTCATATCTTCACCTTATTTTTTGGTCTATAGGATAAAATTTATGTTACCAGTCAAAGTAGAGCTAAAGTCACTTCAGGTTGTTCTAGAAGCTCAGTTGTTAGAGGTTGAGTGGAAGAGAGCTAGATGTGAGCAGCTAGTTTCTAGAGCAAAGGGCAAAAAGATAATAAAATTAAAAGCAAAATTCTAGTGAGCTGATAACCTACACAGATAGCTCACATAAAAGTTACGATAAAAAAAATGCATGCTTGATGAGCTAAAAATATGCTTGGATGGCTCATGCAAAAGTTAGAGTTCTTAAAAGCAAAAGGAGGGTGCAAAAAATAATTGATTAGAAAATCTCACAAGAGGCTAATTGATAATAGGAGTTAAGTATGATGCATATTGGAGCTTCTATACCATTTTAACAATATTGAGAGATTTAGTGAATAATACATGTAAATTGCTTAGATCAGTTTAATGAATTTTAATTAAATATTAATTAATATATTAACAATGGAAGATTGAGAGCAAACATGTATACTATAAGAATTGTATAGAATATCATAAGTATATGGAGGTATACAAATTAAAATGAAAGTTACAATTCTATATTACCATGCATAAATTAACAATCCATTAATTATACCTCTTTTAAAATTGGTATATAAGAAGGATTAGGGAAAAGATAAATTGATATAATTGAGTACACTTATTTTTAAGGGACTTTGGCTAACTTAATTAAAAATTCAAATGAGAATCATGTAGACTTTAGAGAGGAATTAAGGCCGATTAAGTTATGGTATGATTAGATAAAGGCACATAAAATAAAAATTGTTGCCTTGAAGAAGTTGGAAAATGGATGGTTAACTAAGGCGGTGAGTTGAAGTACGAGAGGAGTACATATGTAGTTATATAGAAGCTAATAACCTAACTAAATTAATCTCAATCATACTCCTTAGAATTCACACAATTGAGCTTTAGTGGGAGCTGCAGGAGGGCTGTAATGAGTGGTACGCTATAGGTTAATTGTGCTACGAGTTAATTATCAAGGTGAAAGGTGTGTTCGACTTTGTTATAATAAAGGTAAGTAAGGTATAGACATATTATGATGATGGTTTAATTACTTATGTGTGCTGATAAACTTAATGCTAAAATGAAACTTTAAGGGAACTGAATATACATGGTATGCATGCTTGAGAAATTAGGTTACTATATGTGTATTATTATGCATGAACCATAGCAAGAAACAAGGATTGAATGAGGTTGGTTAGCTGATTTATAAGCTGTCAGTTAACTAGTTTTAACATGTTAGTAAGATTAACATTTTGACTTGGATAAATGACCTTGTTAAGTTGATCACTATGCTTTTATATTGGTTATGTTACACTTCCTTCTCTAAGCGTGCTTAGGATAGATGTTAATATATATATGGGTCGCTTAGGATATAGTTTGATAAAGGTTGATTCAAGAATTGGAAATGTACCTTGTAAATGTTGGAAACTTCAGTATTGTATGAACATTTAAAATTAGAACCATTAGACCCTAATCTTTTATAGAATCAAAGTTAAAAGGGCATTAAATACCTTAATGTTCAGGTAGAAACATGATGCAATTAAGCTACTGAGATCTTTGACTCTAAGCAGCTCTATATTAAATGTGCATTAGGCTCAGTGTAATGGTTAATTATAGCTGGAAATATCATGTTTTGAGACAGGTTATTAAATGACTAAGTTAGGTGCTAATAAGACATCCTTTATCTGGTTATATTTATGTATCTCTTCATAGGTGCCTAATGTACATTCTTGGAATGGTTTCGTTCGTAACCATTAAACTGTTAGTTCTCTAATACATTTAATAGAACATGCTAGAAAAGGATTTAAGTAGTTAACTAAAGATTTCATATATAACTAAACTAAGGATGCATAAACATATTGAATGAAGTGCTGGATAGTGTGTTGAGTTGATATTATGTGCAAGAATTAATTTAACTAAAGAGGGAAATGAATCTAACTAGAATCTTAAAGTAAGACTTGGTTAAGAGATGATTTTGTTTAACTAACTACTATCTAAGGAGTAAATTATTTGTAAATAATGCATGTATTAGCAATTGGTATTTTAGTTGAATGTAGATGTAATGTAAGGATACTGAATTATAATCAAAGCACCTAAGTAAATGAATACAAATTTGTTAGTAAAGATTTCAAAGAGAATAGGAAAGTTAACGTTTATGTATGAGTTAGTAGAGACACTTAACCTTAGAATTGTTGGATTTATCATTAAACCATATAGGCTAGGAAGTTAATAGTTGATGTGTGTGGCATAAGTTTTATTAGAACTTTTAGCCAAATTGATATGTATATTTATTTTTATATATCCATGGATTAGGTGAATAGCTAAAATCTAAGAAGATTTAATGGACTTACAAGCCTAGGTTGCATAACTGCAATGACATAATAAACTAGTTTAGCAAATACAATTGTAAGCTAAAGGTGGATGATAGATTGATATGTGTTCCAACTGCATTACTTCTTATTAATAAGCAAATTAATTAAAGAAATTTTACACTTAACCATTAGTGGTATGGATTGAAAAGCCTATAATTAGAAATTGAAATTGATTCTTTCATTAATCCCTCATACTACTCATGATAAATTAGCTTAGAATTTAACTTAAACCACACCATATTATCATTGTATACGTTAACTTAATGTGAAGTCTAAATTATGATTATATATGTGAATTGACATACTCCATTAGGTTATTAAAACATTTAAATCTTTAGATAACTATTCAAGCACATGAATTACTTAGTAAAGTATAAACGTTTATGGAAGAACATAAATAATGATTGCATTTAGTTGTTATTTTAGGAATAAATTGATTAAATATAATGAATAAATGGACCTTTTATGTGAGTGACTAAAATATTAAGTGAAAACATTAAACCCAATGCTGAAACTACTAAATCTATGTCTATATACATATTTATTATATATATATATATATAAATGATAATGAGAGAATTATTAAGCATGTATATCTAATCCATTTCCATGGTAATACTAAATAGAGGATTACCATGGAAGCCTTACATGGAATAAAAAAAATGAATGAAATGAAGTGAAATACACACATATATGTAGATATACACTCATGATAGTGAATTAAGCAATTTAGATTTTAAACATAAGCCCATGTAAGGAATCTTAGTCTAACAACATTATAAGTAATAACAACTGACATTATCTATAATAGAATAACCTTAGTCTTATATGAACTATACTATAAAGATAAAAGAAGTGAATGCATTATTTATGCGTACATGAATATCCAAAGTATTTTATATATATATATATATATATATATATATATATATATATATATATATATATATATAACCCATTTAATTAAAATCTTAGATAATTTAGGATTTATAGGTATCAATGATAGAAGGATTACTACTATTGCTTTGTAGGTAGATAAAGGCAAGACAAAATAGGTTTATGTCTAATAATAATTATACTATAAATGAAATTTACAAATAAAATAAAAAGCTTGATGATTCAAGGATTATACCATTAAATATTATGAACATTTGATTATTATTATTTAGCTTTGGATATGTAATATATTCATATATCTGGGAATGTTACTAATTTATAGCTATGTCATAATTATATAAATGCATACATAATTAAGTCATGCAACATAAATCATTAGCATGACATTTTGGAAGAATAAGGGATATATAGTTATATATATGTAAATATATGTGTATATATATAAATATAAAAAGGGTAAAACAAGGGAGACGTTAGTATATTTATATATTGAAATGACATAAAGATAATGAATACGGAGATACTGAGAAAACAAATTACTGAAAATATACCAGTGAGATTGTGCACAATCAGAAATGGAGATTGATGTGATCACAAAGAAATGATGAATTCATAGAAAAAGTGAATTGATAGAGAAATGATGAAATAATAGAGAATAAAGGAATGTAATGCATATTTGCATTCATTTTATATAGCATATCATTTTTACGTAGAAAGAAGAATGCAATTTAAAATTTGCATTAATTGATGTCGAGCATATTATTGCTATTATTTGATTAACAGAGTGATATTAAAACTGGTTTGCAAGAAAGTTGACAAGTATACATAATTAATGGCAAAAACTATTAATTATTATTATAATAATCCAATAATGATGAAGTGATTCTATTATTGCTATATTTATTATGACTAATTATTATGAATTTCTTTAATTAAATTGTTTATTATTTATATTATACCATAAAAAATACTTAGATTTATTTACAACATAATTATTATTAGACACCATTGAGTTTTATACTTAGTGTTTATTATTTGATGAACACAAGTCAGAGTAGTTCAAAGGGACATCAAGATCAGTAAGGCACCATCATGGTTTGGATGTTCTGAGACTAATACAACCCTCGGAATCATGTTGTGGGCAATATAATGTATTCTTAGTGGATATTTTATTATGCAACTATCATTGTATAGTTTTAAGGTAGTGAAATATTTTATGTTGAGTTGTTATAATTATTTAGTATGGGGCTTATCTCAATTTTATATGTCACGTCCTTACTTTTAGTACATTGAATTGAATAATTATGCAATGCTTTAATTGATTTGTGTATTGATTTCAATATGAAAATAATTGATGAAATGATTGAATAGTGAATTATATGTTGATAAATGAGTTTAATGTTATGATGAATTGCTCGGTAGATGTATGAATATTATTATTGTTATTATTTATATATATAAGTGTCATTGATGGATTTTCAAGAACATTCAATACAAATAGACGTATCTTTTATTTAAAAAAATTATTATTATTTATATGAAGGAATATATGGTAATTAGGTAGGCATAATATATATATGATATGGAAATAATTTTTGGGGTACGAATAAAATATGTTTATATCATGTGTATAACGTGTTCAAATGAAAATATTTTATGGGTATCATATTTTAGTTTATCGTATTTTGTTTTGTTATATTAAATTATATGACATTTGATTATATTATATTATATGTTATTAGATAATAGAATGATTTATTATGTCTATGGAATTGTAAGAAGTGATTAAAATTTATGTATGTATAAATCTAAAAGTTAAAATAATGTTTAAATATGTATAAAAATAAAAATAAATGCTTTTGAATTTTATTTATATTAGACATTAATGGAAATATAAATTATTTTATTATTTCACATTATATTTTATTTTATAGAATTATATTATATGATATCTTATATTATTATATTATATTTTATTATGATATATTATATTTTAATATAATATGTGGATTTTTATGTGTATATACATGTAGTGGCCGTATATCTATAAGTATAATGTACGACATATAAAAATATGAATGTATATGAATACAATATATAATAGTGGTATATAAATTTAAGAAAAGGAGGAATGAGAGGTGCTAATGTGTATGTGAGTGCATGTTCATAGACTGCAACCCTTTTATCATATCAAGAATTAAATTAGAAAAAGGAAGACCACTCCTTTTCCATCTGCAAGTTAAACCATAGCCTCTTTATCTTCTTTTCCCTTCTTAGCCAAAGAACAACCAAACACAACTCTTCTTATCCCTTTATCTTCATCAAGCATTCAACTTTCTTCTCTATTACTTCATAATTTCAGCAACATTCATTTCCTTTCTTTGTTATTCTATAGATTGCTATGACATTTTCTTTTCTTCCTTGGTGCTTTAGTCGATCTCCTTATATACAAGTTGTATGTATAATTTATTTGGAAACTAAGCTTTGGAGCTCAGTCGTAACACCCTTCTTCTTTTCTTGATCTCGATCAATTTATTTTCTTTTCTTGTTGTGCCGTAACAATTCTTCTATTTTGCTCCTAAATCAGCAACCTACCCATTCTTTTCTATGATTGTAAGCATGATTTGCTTAGAAGTTTAGTTTAAGGAGACAAATAAAAAAGGGGAAAATCAAGGTTTTTAAAGATTTGTGAGTTTTAGCATGTTTAAGCTATTCTCTTCTTCTTTCTTTATTCCAACTAATTCTTGCTTTTATGTATAGGCATATGAAATTTTCTTGTATTTGAGCTAAGAAGATTTGATTGGGTGAGTTATAAGAGTAGTGAATTTGGCTACACTTTTATTTGTGGGGAAATTAGTGGAGCAAATTATTTTTGTTTTCTTTTTGTGACTTCTTTTATTTCATTTGATTCAGTTTTCTGTTGGAATTTAGAAATAGTTAGGAAGAAGAAAGCATGAGTTATGGTAAAAATTTGTTGGAAAAATAGCAGTATAAGTTATGGTTTTATGCAGATGTCTTATGGTTGAAGTATTTTTTTGGCATGTATATATTGTATTATGTTATAAGCAGAAAATGAATAAATAGGGTTGGAAAATTATTGTTGAGTGTTATGTATGACTCACTTAGAATTTGGGTGTTTGCTGTTGAGAAATTTGTGGTTGTTCTTCTTTGTTTATGGTCATAGCTTCATTGGTGTTTAGAAATGGTTTGGACGTGTATGTCTTATATGAATTATGTTACTTGGGCAAGTAAATATTATATAAATTATGCTAATTTGGTTGGGTTTGTATTAATGGATGATTTGATATATGCTTGTTGGGAAGTTACGGATTGTGCTATCTCACTTAATTTTGATCAAATTAGTTTGTTAAAAACAAATGATTTAGAGCCTGAGAACTTGAATATGTTAAAGCTTAATAGGTTGGATTTTTAGTTGAGTATTAAGACTTGAATCATCTTTTTAAAAAAACTATTTTATAATGGTTTTAAAACTGGATTTATTTTGTTTAAGTTGCTGCCTAAACCATTTGATAATATATGGTTTCATAAAGGATCGAAAAATGTTGAGAAAGTGTGTGAAGATGAGGCTGATTCATATTAATTAGTGCATGTTAGTTGAGTATTCTTCTTTAAGAAATTTTCTAAGCATTTAATATCATACTTTAAAATTTTATCAAAATTAGGATATAATAAAATTAAGTTTCTTATAAAAGAATTTAAGAAATTTATGAAAACAACAAAATGTTAACGAGATTATGTTTATTATTTCAGTTAATGATTTTAAGAAATAACGTAATGTGCATATAATATATAATAGACAATTTTTGTTTGTAGTTATTTTATAATCTTTAATTTAGTTTAAATGAGATTTTGTTTTTTTAGAAGAATAAAAATCTTAGCTTTTAAACAACTTAAAACTTAGTGTATATAAGATTTTAACTTAGCATATGAATTATTATACTTCCTAGCTATTAATTTAAATTATATTATATCTAAATCAGTTTATTTAATTTAATATATATAAAGTAATCTTGAGAAGTTTTAAGGAATTAGGTTCAATGTTACAAGTATTGTTTGTTTAAAAGTTGATTTAATTATTATATTTATTTAAGGTATTTTAATAAGTAATTTTATAAGTATATTATATTTTACTTTAAAATTTCACTAAGTTTATATCATAATGATATTAAATTTATTTAAATTTGAAATTAAAAGATATTTTTTTAAGGTTATAAAGGAAGTATTTTAAATGGATTTTTTTAAAATTTATTTCATGAATTAACTATTTTAAAAAAAATTGATATAAGTATAATGAAGTTTTATGAGCCTATTGTAATATAAAATTTAATTTATTTTAGGCTAATAAGATTTCTATTACTAATGACATTAAAAGTTAATATATATATAATTTTAAATTAACCTATGAATTATTTAGTTAAATGTATGGATTTTTTTATACGTATAATATATTGTTCAAAAATTTATTTAAATTTAGTTTTCAATAATGAAAGAATTTCATTATATATATATATATATATATATATATATATATATATATATATATATATATATATATCATATATTTTATATATTGACTCGTGTTATATGATAGTTAATGTATTTAATACGAATGATGTTTTCATTTCAACTACTATTATAATTTTCTTAATTTATATTGCATCTTAGAATATGAATTGATTGAATATACATGAATTATTGTTATACAATAGAATAATTAAATATGTAATGCAAGAAATGAAAATTAGCTTATTAATGACCGAATGCAAGAAAAATGTGGAATGAAAATATACTGGGCTATTTAATGGATTTCTATGGGAAATCAAATGGAAAGGAAAAAAATGTTAAATGGGTTCTTGTATGTTGAACCATAGAAATGAAATGAAATAAAACGAGACCCAGTATAGAAATGTGCACAAATAAATGAGATAATGAAATGATAATGGCAAAGGAAAATCACGGGGAGAGTGCAATTCATAAATTGCATTCTCAAAAGCATATTTCATTGCATTTAATTTTTATTGATGAAATAATATTATGGAATGTTATAACTGATAATATGATGTGAATGGCTTGGAACAAATAATGGATATAAATGAGAATTCATGGGGTAAATAATAATAATAAAAATGAATACAGGTGATAATTTTATTCAATAATAGTATGTGACATTATTAAATGGTATAAATGATGAAATGTTATGTTTATATTAAATTGTTGTTTTTAATGTTATAATATTTATGATTATTATTTTACTAGCACCACTGAGTTTTATACTCAATGTTTGTCAATTGATGAACGTAGGTACTAGCAATATATGAGAGCACGAGATTTAGCAGTGTCAGCAGTTGATCTAAAAACTCTGATAGCAGACTCAAAATTCAAAGCGGACTTCTATTTTTTGAACAATGTGCAACTTACTCTTTGGGTATAATGGTAGTAAATTAAATAATACATATAACTTATTATGTTTGGAATTTTTATAAGATTAATATTACAATGACACCAGGGCTATTATACATAAATGAAATAATGTGTGTATGTTATAATATTTAAGGGTGTGGTTTTTAATAAATGTT
>CANYBF013067866.1:0-21317 GCA_948192965.1 Dalechampia spathulata | reverse complement strand
AAAAAATAATACAGCAAATAATAAAAATTCTTAAATCACAACATACTAAATTATTATCACTTTATTTCTAAGAAAATTTCTAAATTTTTACTCGCTTACATCATAAATATGCAATTATGACGTCATAAATAATTTTTATTCCACAATTTCCAAAATTCACATATGTCTAAATAAAGTTAACGTGAGCATAAAAGTCAAAACCATTATTTCAAATTCAAAGTATATAACTCAGAAACAAAGTTTGAGTACCGTTTTCCATCAAGTTTAGGGGTTTGCGACGGAATATGTAATATCCCTCTTCCAAGCTTAAAACGCATTTCTAATTATCATACCCACTATTTTATACCATTTTCACATCATTATCATAGAAATTTCATTATAACATTAATTTATACATACACAGAAATTCACGTAATGCAGGATGTGACAATAGGAGTATATTGTTTACTTTTAAGGTGATTTTGAATGTTCTACTCATTCAATTATGAATTATGACTATAATTTAGGTTTTCAGAATATGAATTTAGGTTTTTAGGATTAAATAAATTGGCTTTTGGGGATTTTTAGGATTTTTAAGAAAACATTCTTGTACAAGTCTATGCCTTATGCAAATCATTGGCATAAGAGTTCTTGCCCATGAAACTATTCTATATAATAATCCATAATGACATAAGAGTTTGAAACAACTATTCTTAATCGTGCAAGAGTTCCACGTAACTCTATTTCTTATGCAACTTTTTGACACAAGTCTTCAAATTTGACCATTTTTCATTGTTTTTGAATATAATTCATTGTAACTCATTGTAGTTCTTTATAAATCATCATTATTCTTTATATTTATAAGGCTACAACATAGTTTAGAGTTGTGATTAGAGTCAATGCCCTAATACCTTTATTCTTTTTAATATGTAGCTCATAGTTCCAAAGCTGAACCATCCTCACAACATCAAGTTACTTGGATTTTCCATCTTGTCAAAGAAGTTTAGGACATTTATACCTTACCTTTTTATTATGGTGAAGTGCATTGGTGCCTAAAAGGGTAATGCTACCATTGACCAGTACACAAGATATTTTTTTATTGTATTGGCTACGCTATATTTTATTTATAGTGACGTTTTCATCCTCTGCATGCTCTAGAATCTCGATAAAGCTTAAGATTATGACTAAGGGTCCACCATCCTCAACATCTTATTCCATGACCTTATTAGTGTTGTTGGAACGTAAGGCGACTAAAAGGTTGTTGGATGGTTGTTGAGGTATGATTCTTCTTTATTACTTCCACTTTTTTCCTTTCATCAATTATTAATTTGAGTCTTTTTAATTATACTTATTTGACATACCTTTATATCTGGGCATGAACTTATCATTATACCTACATTGGTTTATAAACATCCTATACAGACTACTTTTCCTTTTTAGAGAAAGTGGTTGAAGGCGAGGACCAAGACTTTCATAGATTTAAACATCAAACAAAAGAACTTGAATAAGCTCACATGGGATAAGATAAAAATAAATAAAATAACTTTATTAGACAAAACTGAATTAAACCAATAAGGTTTTTGATACTTATTTATTTTTTTATTAAAGGTTTGATGCAATTACTTAACTTTAAGAGAGAGAGAATTAGGTTTTTAACTTAGATGAGAGGTTTTGAAAATTATGATTTTGAGTACCACTTATTTAAAAGCCCTAAGAGCAAGGAGTGGTATCTGGGAGAGCACATTGTTAGCTAGAATGCCCCTAGTCTTGATGATAGGATCGTGCCACTATCTCCATCATTAATAATGTTTTAGGAATTGCATGGCTTTATTAAGATGATTCAAGGACTTACTAACATACCTCTCGATGAGTGCATTAACACTACCAAATAATGGTATAAAATACATGTTAATAGATATCTAATCAAACTAGTACCTATGTTATGGATGGTGCTCCTAGAAAAGGATGGGCAAGCAACGGTTCATCCTCCTCCCAATTAAAGAAGAGGCAAGCTTAGGTAATATCGCAGCACTTACTATTGTTGTCACTACTCTAGCCTCAATGTCAACGAGATCTAAATACACCAATATTAGGCCTTAAATGCCTATGCCACTTATTACCCTTAACATTATTCCTTCAACTTATCTTAATAGTGTTAGTCTCTTTATCATGGTTACATCATTGACTATGATACCATTTGAAGTTATGCTTGAGAGTTTGAGTTGGTTCACACATTAATCTGCAATATAAACATAAATAAAGAGATAATATTGAACCCTCATTATAATCATTCATCATTCAAAATGTGAATCACATCAATCATAAATACAACATTTATCATCATATAGTAAGCATACATTTATAACATGATACCATCAAACCATAAAGTTGCATCAATAACTTTTCTCTTATAGAAGAGTTACACCAATAACTCTTTCATAATAGAAGAGATGTTATCATAACTATTATGATAAAAAAAATATTTGCCAACACAATTGAATGAGCAATAAACAAAAAATATAGTATTCATCCATTAAAAATAATTAGACCAACACCTTAAAATAAAAATTAAGATCAAATGATGTTCAATCATACATCTTAACATCATTTATCAAAATACAACATAAATAAATACTTTCAATGGTAAAAAAAATAATAATCAAATCATATTATGATTTTGTCATAAAATAGTTGCACTAGCAACTACCTCCCCCAATAAAAAGTTGTGTCAATAACTCTTTCATAACAAATGAGTTGCTAGCATAACTAATGACAAAAAATAGAAAATGAGATTCATAGATGCAAAATCAATATCAGCATGCCATCAATTTACTTAAAAATGAAAAGAGAGAAGACAAGATAAAAGAGGATATCTTTCCTTTAAATAACACATAAATCAAATAGATTGCTCTATTTATTCATGAATTTAATATCATTATTTTAAATCAAATGAAATGATTACCAAATTCATAAATCATTCAATTAAATGAAATCACAAAATTGGTAGGAAAGAAATTAAAATCAAATCATATACATATCATGATCAACTTGTCATAATAACAACAACTATATCATATATTATTTAATAACATCATGATAAAAAAAACATAAAAGAATTAATATAATTTATGGAATTTAAAAGAGCTATTGTAATTGTTCTTAATCAAAGAGTTGTGTTAGTAACTGTTTATGAAATAAAGTTGCATCAACAACTTTATTGATTTTCAAACAAGTTCTCTGGTTCATGTAAGTTCCTTACCCTTTTTACATGAATTTTCTAAAATAAGGTATGAAAGATGCCTTCAGAATTAACTTGATTAATCTTTTAAATTTGTTAATTTCTTCTAAATTCTTTTGCAATCTTTAAATTTCTTCTAAAAGAAAATATTTTTGTATTTTTTGAAATAATTTTAAAAAGATTTAGAACACTTTTTGAATTTTTGAAAATTTATTGATTTTAAGAAAATATTTAGAAAAGATAGTTTTTAAAAAATAATTTTTAGGAAAATGAATTTGAAAATAATTTTTGATTTAAAATAAAATTTTGAACTTATTAAATTTAATTGTTTAAGAAAATAATTTTAGAATTTCTATGAAATTTTAATTAAATATTCAAAATAACTAAGAATACATTATTAATATATTTTTCGTAACTTTTTAATCTTGAAAAGTTATATTTTTGGTACAATTTTTTTACCAAAAGAGTTATTGAACTAATTTTTTTATAAAAAGATTATTAAAAGAAGAATTTTATTAAAATTTTAACATTTAGTAGTAATTAAAAAATTTTAACTCCTTTGAAAAATTAATAATAACATTTAACATAAATACCCATTTTCTGAAGATCTTAACATCTTATGTATCATCAAAATGGTAAAGTGCTTGAATTTAATTCAATAAAACCACAAATAGGCATTCGAATCAGGGAAAGTTTATGAAATATTCTAACGAAAAAACTCAATGATTTAACTTTGCTGGTTTTTCTAATTTATGACGACACCCACTCTTAGTGCTAGTCCACTTTGAATTGGACTCTGAGAATAAGACCAAAAGTAGCAATAATTTATTTCTTTTAAGAAAAAAAGATGATATGATCAGGATTTCATTCCTGGTAGAGAGTATTGATATCGAGTTTTGAGTGTAAATATTTTTTAATATTTAACAAAAAATTTTAAAATTTTCATATGTATATTACAAGTAAATATAATAATTTAATCCATCTTTGATTTTAGTTAAATCATCCTTTTATATGTATTAAATTTATATAAAAATTATTTTATTAATACTTTTTAAAACTTCATACCTAACATTATATCATTCATTCTATGTAAAACTATTACGTAATACATCTTTTTTCAATTTGATATCATTTATATTAACTTGTTAGTTGTTAATATCAAAAATATTATGTATTTTTAAAGTTTTAATGTTAGAAAATGAATAATATTGATTTCATTATAATTAATTTATTTGTTGTAAAAATCTCTTTATATATATATATATATACATATATTATCAACTAATGAGACAATAATATCAATAATGTTATACTCAATATATAAATACCATATGACTCTATTACTTATAAAGTTGTATTCTTATTTATATACATAAATATCTATTACTAATCTCTTGAATTACACGTACAAAACATAAACATTATTCATATATAAATATATATAATATTAATTACACATAGCATTTTTACGTAATATATATATATATATATATATATATATATATATATATATATATATATATATATATATATAATATGTATTTGTTCATTATGGCATTTATATTAAAGTATAATTTCTTCCCTCTTAAATTAATACTTGCATTAAACTTAAATTTTTTGTTGTTAATTTATTTTTATAGTATATTTAGAAAGAATGAATAATTATGTAATTTTATTTATCCTTCCTATAAAATTTCATTTTCATTTTAGTATTTATATTGAAATAAAATTTATTTTACTCTTAAAAATTACTATGTACATCAAAGTAAAATACTTATTTTATTAATCTACTTTATATTATATTTAAAAATAACAAATAATTACATAATTTTAATTATCTTCTTCCTTCGCAATATAAATATATAATGATTGTATGCAGGAAATGTTTAAATTATGACGTAAGTGAAGTGCAGTTAGCTACAACAGACTCCAAATCCATGTTTGCTTTTTATATTTCAAACACCAAATAAAAATTACAATAACATTAATAAATGAAATATTACAAGAGAGATGAATTTTGCATCCTTTAATCAGAACGGGTATAAATTTTATAATATTTAAAATAGAAAATTGAAATTAAAAAAATGTACAAGAAAGTATTCGCGTGACGTCTGTAAGGAATGAAAGAGAATGAAAAGGAAAATCACTAAGGAAACGACCAACCATTAGAAGGCAGCAGACATCGCCACTGGCTATGTATTTTGCCAACATCATTGCCACCATGACCTAAATTGTTTAATTATTGCCTTTAGCTTATCCTTATTTTTCTCATTTGTTTTCCAATTGTATATAAACCACTCCATCTCTTCCTACTAGACATTCCATTTCTTCTTTATATTATTATTCCTGTTATTAATTGCTTGCATGATTGTACTCTTTCATCCAATTTATAATTTATCAAAATTCATCAAGTTAATTCATGCAATTGATTTATCTATTTATTAAGTACTTAAAGACTCATGGTATTGAAAACTTGTTAGCGTATAAATAATGTTATTTTCACATGTATAATATTTCAACAAGTTTTAAATTTATAATCCTTAAATTGTAATTATATTACTGCAAGAATACGGATCAAAACTGCAGTATAAGAGTATCATTCACTGGGACCAAAAGCGGCTAAGTATTAGCTATTGATTTTATCGATTATCTAGGTAAATCAACATTATAGTTTATTTAATTAACCAAAAGCATAAACCAACTACTAAATATATATAATATATAATTAAACCTAAGGTTGAACGATGATGAATAAAGATTAAACCTTCCATTATTAATCTAATTACCAACTTGAAAGCAGTATTTAGATGCAAAGTTCTTTCTTCCAAAAGAGTCTTTACCTACTAAAATTAAGCTAACACCCTACTTTCGTGACTGCTAGGATTAACTTCAGCGATTAAGTTCATTTACTACACCTTGTGCCTCCAAATTAATTAACTCCTATGTCTAGGTAGTTATTATTCGGTGTTCTTAAATTCATTCGGTTCGGTTACACCTTCTTTCAAAGCGATTAACAAAACTAATTCAATGTTTTCATATTAAAAGGATTCGTTCTAACAATCAAATAAAATAAGCATGAATCACAACTCAAAAACATAAAGAGGTAAATGAATTCATAAATAGAAAGGAATTAAATCTGTTCAAATTATCATCTAATCCCTACAACTGTCAAACCATAATTGGAAAATAAATAAATAAAAAGGACATGAAGAATAAAGAAAATAAAATCATAATAAATGTTTAAAACTAAAATATAAAAAGATAGAGATGAAGAGAATCTTGATCAATTCTGTTGCTCTTGCTATTCTGTCTTATATTCCTCTCGATTCCTCCTCAACTGCTTCCTCAACGTCTTGATGAAAAGCTGTGAATAAGAACAAAAAAATAGAAGAGAAGATTAGCAATCACACCAATTGAATCTCCTTTTCTCTCCCTCTCCCCCTAAACCTAAAACCCTAACCTAGACTCTCATAATCGTGAGTGAATGAATATTTGTGTGAATGAATCCCCCACGTTCTGAATGAATAAAACCCTAATAACTGTCTCAATAAAGTAAATGAATCTTAACGGTACATTATTATGATCCTAGGGCTAGAAAAAGAAGGGGAAATGTGACCTAAATGCATCACACAAGTCGTGTAAATGCTACAGGAGTCGTGTGGCTTTCGAAACGGTTGAAAAGATGAAGAATTAAAGATAGCCGAATGGTACACAAGTCGTGGATGCCATCCATGACTTGTGTATGGCTCTCATAGAATGAAAATGCATAAGAAATCAAATGATCGAGTCATACACAACTCGTGGATGCGATCCACGATTCGTTAGGATCATAAAAACCTAATTTTCTAAGCATGAATAGGAAAACTAAACTTCTAACACCTAAAACTATGATTCAAATACAAAATAGTACCTTAGAAACTTACTAAAATGCGTGCAAGTCCATCTAAATTGAGCTAATTCCTAGACTATATGAAATATCATGAAAATTATGCAAAATATATATGAAAATGTATGAAATTATGCTAAGTATATAATATATTAATATGATGTATGAAATACTATATTATATTCTTATGTTTGAAGAGAAAAACATGAAAACAATACTTAAAAGGACATTATATTAAGGGAAAAATATAGGTAAAAATCATGGTTATCATAATGCAACATAAACTTATTCAAAATGCAAATTAAAATAAATTAATCATTTTTTATAAAAAATTCAAGATTGAAATAATCATTTAAGTAATTATGAAATCATCATATAAAATTAAAAAATATAATTAGACGTATTACATTTGAGTTGTATAATTATTTTATTCATTTAATTAACTATTACATCTTAATAGATTATAAAATATCAAAGATAAATAAGAGATTACAAAATGTAATCTAAAATAGATCAAGCAATAATCATTACAATTACAAATTGATTAACTTATAATTATGGTATGTCTGCAATATGAGTTTCTTGTTCCATTTCATTTTTTTATTAATAATATCTCATCAAAAAAATATAAGATATTTTCTTATCACAATTCTCAACCTAAATTTATTTTAGAAAAATTGAAATGACACTTCATTATATTACAATATTACAATATCTAAAAATTTCATTCATTCTATCTTATCTTGTTAATAAATCAAGATATTTTGAAATATCTAATATGTGTATAATGTTTTCATTTTATAATATTTTTCTCACTTATATATTATATCAAAGATTTATCAAAATTAGCATAATTATTTAATTTTAAGTTATTTTAAATATTTTGATTATTAATTTAACTTTTAGTATTTATCTATCTATCTATCAATTTCTTGCTATTTTTCTCTCATTCTAATACAAATATAATTTAAATTAAACATTTTATTATACGTTAGTTTGATGAAAATTTATAAATATAATTAATAAATTATAGTATTTTTATTTTTATTATCATATTAATTTTAAAAGAAATATACATGAATAAAAAATGCAATAAAAAATAAAATATCATAAAAATTACTTCATTCTTTTACATTATATCTTATATAATTATGTTGATATTGATCCCTTTCCGTATTGAAAATTGGATGATATGAAATGAAGGCTTAAAAAATTTAATGAAATTGAAACTTAATTTTAATTAGTGATAAAATTTAAAATGAAATAAAAATTTTACCAATCATATCATGTCCCACGCGCACAACCTCGCTCAGAGCCACAGGCAATTGTTCCCAAACAGAAAAAGCAAGATGAAGCCATTGGAGAACCTGCCGATAGTAAGAGGTGATAGATTTATATTTTGATTTTAAGAAATTCTTAATTATAAAATATTATGTCATTAAATTTGAAATAATTTTTTTGATTTATAATTCTGCTTAATTAGCTTACGAATATTGATAAATTAAAGATATTCAATAAAAAAGAGCTAACCAGATAACTTATTAATATGGAAGCATATAAGAATATTAATGTTTATTATAAAATAAAACCCCTCAAAAGGGAAAAGAACAAAAGATGCTTTGAAATATGGAAAGTTAGAAATGGTGCCATAGGCATATTATCGACCCCGAGGAATAAATGGATATTTGATGAAGTTTCTACTCTAAAGTTAGAAGTGATGGTTTCGTACTTGAAAGTGATTTCTATATTTTCATATTAATCTAATTTCAATTTATTTTATTAAAGTTTAAATAAATTCATTTAATATCTTTTAATCCATCCAAATTCTATCTGATGAAAAAATGTACATCTGTCCATCAATTTGTATATATATATTTATTTATACTAAACGACTTAAATAAGAAATCAAATATAATTTGAATAAAATTTTAAAATTACATCATAATTTGTACTATCTACTAATTGTCAACACACTTTTACTCTTCATGAACAATATTTTGACAGTTTTACCCTTGTTTTAAAATGCTTTGTATTCCCCACTCATTATATATATATATATATAGATATAGATAATGTATGTGTGGGTGTGTTTTCATGTTTCCCTTTCTTTTACGGTAGAAGTCTAGCATGGGCATTTTTTTCCTTTACAATAACTTTATTTGTACTCAAAGTTTTCATTTTCTGAAATTTTTTTTATGATTGTTGTAATTTGAATTTATTTTATCTACTATTAAAAAATTATTATTAAAGATCATGGCAAATATATCAATGTTTATGTTCTTTGAAGTTTATATTATAAATTATAAATCTACTTATTACTATTTACATATAAAAAGAAAACTTTATTTTTACACAGTAATGGAAACTCAAACTTAACCTAAAAACTTATTCCAACATATAAAAGGATGATGAAATTGAAACACTAACATGGCAAAATTTTATTGGCTGTAACGGCTATAACTACGAAATGAAATTCAAAATGCAATAGGGTTTTGTGGGTTTGACAACTGATGGAATTTAGACAGCTTAATCTTCCCTTTCGTAAGAAAAGACACAGTTGACGAATGAGGTCATGGAGACAGCAAAGCAGAGGAACATAGTTTGCAAGGGATTTTGCAAAAAAGTTATTTATTTATTGGATTTGGATTTGAGAATTTACGTTCAAGAATTTATTTAATACGCTGGTTAGATATTTGCTAAAAATAGTTTGAAAAATAAAATTTTGAAAAATTAAAATAAATAATTTTAAAAGCATTTTTTAAGCTCAAAGTTATACAGCTGAAATTACATTTTCATCTTTTATTAAAAAGATTTAAATCATAACTTACACCAATATTCAATTAAGATTTTATTATACAATATTTTGTATTAATAAAATTATATTTATTAAGTTACATACTCATAAATTATATGAATTTTAAATTTACAATTACCGAATTTATTATCTTTACTTCTATTATTATAAAGCCTGAAACTTAAATAAATTAATCAAAATAAAATATATCTAAATTCATTTAAATGGCATGAAAATATATTATTAAAATCTCCATAAAGAAAGAGACTTTTAGAAATTTCCTGCATCCAGAAAAGCATATATATTTAAATATTCCGGGCTCCATTATTGTTGGATATGGAGAATTTGGAATGCTAAGAAAGGAGGAAAGACATTTATGAATGTTAATATTCATAAAACTAAGTTTAGTGGGTGGAAATGACATGTACGCCAAAAACATTATGGCTTTTTTGGCAATCAATAATACGAATCCAAACTCTCCTAAGTGGATAACAGATAAGGAAATCTTAATATAATCAGTAATTTCAAAGGAGGAGGAGTTGGTCATATTCCTATACGTCGATGTCACTGTCGTCCCTGGGAGAACACGAAGAGCCAATTCTATGCTTGCTTAGATTCATATATAAACTCGGTATGCTTCTGATTCAACCAAACTTAACTAAATCAATTTCGTTTTGATAATTATTCAATTCACTCTGGGATAATAGAAATATTTAATTTTAAAATCAAGATAATTAAAAAATATTTTTAAAATTTAAATATTAATTAAATCAATTTTACTTGATTTAAAAGTTATGGAATCCATCTTTATTCACTTAGTTGGATTTTATATATCAAAAGGGAACTAAGCCAAAACCATATCACGCTAAAGTCCCTCTTTCTCTGTGTATAGTTAGGTAACATCCGTCCAACTTTAACTCATATCGATTAAAAATAAACAATAAATTTCAAAAGTATTTTCGTAAAACGTAATACTAGAGGTGTTTTAGTATATAAAAAGTTGGAACTTTTTTCTTTGTTTCACAAGACTAAAATTATACATTAATTTTTGTATTTTGGTCAGACTATATAATGAATATAAGAATATATAAATTGAACAACTATAGTCCAACAAGAACAATAACAATAACAAAATATCTTAATTTCCTTGGTCTGTAATCTAATTGATAAACAATTACTTTAAAATCGAAGTTCTGGTACAAAAGAGCTTGCTTGTTTGAATTCTTATAATCTACAGGAGAGAAATCTGAATTAAATTGAGTTTTCAATTTTTAATATTTAGAAATTCTGATATTAAAATAAAATCAAACTAAATTAATAATGAAACTGAATCAACTAAATTTCATTTAAAACTGAAACAATCTTAGTAAGTTGTTTGAAGTTTTTCCGGTACAAACTGATATTTATTGATTTGGTTATGAATGGGACAGTATAATAATAATAACAATAATAATAATAGAGTTATGTTAATGAATGCTTTGACAACATCCGTTAATGATAAAATTTAAATATTAATAATAAAATAATTATTATTTATAAAATTTAGATATTTTTATATTTAACATGATGTGATAATAAATAATAAAATTATAAAATATTACTATTTTTAAATAAAATAACAATTACCTCTAAAATACCATAAACATGGGAATTTTCATTCTTAAATCGGCAAATTCTTCTATTTAAGAATCAAATAAAATCATAAATTTTCTTAATATTGACGTCATGATTCATATTTATGACGATAGTGGGAGAAATGATGGGCCAAAGCTATCACTTTCAAAATGAATATATAAAAAAGGAAAAGGATAATATGCGATGAGACACCATTTCATAATAAATTTCCATTAAGACAACTAACCTTTTGCGTATATTTTAATTACAATTTTAAAATTTTATATTATAAGAATCTTATATTAAATTTTATTTTCATTAAAAGTCTCTTAATTTAATTTCATGAATAATTACACTAAAATATAATGTCAAATTGTAATATGATAATTTTTTTTAAAAAACTATATCATTAAACCGAGTCAACAAAAGCAAAAAGGTCATGACTGCCTGAACTGAGGTGGATTTTTCACATCATCTTTTAATATTTTTTAATTTTTATATTAATATGTCTGATGTTTTATCATTTAATTCATTACATTAAAATTATAGAAACTAAATAAGATCATAGTTTTTAAAAAAAAATTCTTTGGAAATAAAATGGAACAAATTATCCTAAATTATTATTTTAATAAAAAATTATCAATAATTCGATAAAATTAGAATTTAAAGCTCTTCATTTTAATTAAATTAATATACTAATTTGATTTTAGGGTGACAAGCTTAATCTTTTTTTTGCCGAGTAAACATTAAAATAAAAAAAAAGTATAAAAAGTATATAGCTCAGAAATTTATGAGCAAACTATACGCCCCTGCTTGGAAACCGAAGAAATCATCAAACTTTTCGAAACCACCCTCATATGAAGTAGAGCCAATAAATTTCTGGCCAGTGGTGACCTGAAAACTGCACATGAACCGGAGATTGTGAGATGCAAGCGTTCATGTAAGGAATCATATCAACATGGTTATAGCCTGCAGCAACCACTGATTTGCCATCAGAAGTTCCACAGGACCGAGTTTCCAGTTCAAGTCACCAGTCCAGGTCCCACAATCAGGTGAAAGGGTTGACCTAAGGAGTCTCACTCGAATATCCGGCCAAGTACGGAGGGTGTTTGGCAACCCGCTGCAGGTATCGTAATACTCTCTTTTCTCTTATATTATTGTTCAGGATTGGGTTGATTTCAAACTCAAACACTTTCTGTATTCCTTTTTTATTTTAAATTGCAATAGAAAGGTGTTCGATTTAAATTCAAGTTTTTCTATTTAACAAAAAATTCTAAAAACAGAAGAAATCGAAGCATGCTGTTTCTGATTTCTTCTGAAAGCCTCAGTCTCGTCTTCAACCCTTCGACATCCAAGATCTTGTTAACACCTATTCATTTTAGTTCAAGATTTTGATCTCTAGAAGCTTGTTGCGTCCTACCCTTTTGGCGACAATCAAGTCTTTCTTTGTTTTCTTTCTTTCTTTACTTCTTCTGATCTGATTCTGTCATTTCTGCATTCTTGGGTTAGAGTTAATTCAACTATGAAGATGTATATATATTTCTTGAATTATTGTATGCTTCTTGAATTTATGAAGAGACATTGGGAGTCTCTGGTTTCGATTCTTCTAAGGTTGAGTTTGGATCGGAGCCACCGCTTAGAGAGAGTTGACAATAATGAAACATAATGTGACATTTTCTAGTAAAAAAAGAACGGAAAAAAAAAAATCCACATCGTATACATTTTAAGTTAAGATTGCAAGAATAATAATTGATTAATAATAATAATAATAATAATAATAATAATAATAGTAGTAGTAGTAGTAGTAGTATATTAATTAATATAAATAAATAAATATTTAATATTTAATAAAACTTTATATATTATATTATTATTATTATTATTATTATTATTATTATTATTATTATCTATAGATTTATAATTTTTTATAAAAAATTAAATCATAGACATTTTTTAATAATAAATTGTAGAAGTAAATTTGACTTAAATTAATAAAACTTCATGTATAACAATTACGTATATATAAGATTAAATTTTCAATGAGTTTATAAGTATTTAAAAATATAAACAATTATGTATTTAGTTGAAAAATTTATAAATAATTGAGATATTTAGAGAAATGATTTATAAATAAATTACTTTTGAAATGACAATTATAAGTGTTAGTCATAAATTATATAATAATCTATATTTAATTATCTATAATAATTACATTAAAATATATTTAAATTGAAATCAAAATAATTAATTTAATGTTATATTTGAATATATAAGCAATTAATGTGTACAAACTTTTATAAAGTATGTTTAAAATCTTATTAACTAAAATTTTTTAACTTTATTTAATTCTTTAAATATTTTGTACTTCAAAAATAAATTAATAAATTAACATATTTAAATAAAGACAAAAGTGTTTAAAATAATGACAATAAAGTTAAATATTTGATAAAATTAATTAATAAATAAGGTTTTATAAGAAGTTAGTCTTCTTGTATATTCTAACTTATAAACTTAAATTATCAATACATTTAACCTATTTTATGGTTTATAAATAGTTTGATTAATTTATAAATTTAAATAAATACTCATAAATTACCATAAAAATTAAAAATTAGAGAGATGAAATTTTATGGCTAATTCTTAAACATTCATTGTTAAACAGGATAAGCAACGGACAACAATATCAAATATTTGATTTTGTCAAAACAAAGTTATTAATAATAATTTTATAGCAAAACTTCTATATCATAATTACGATGTAAAGTCTATACAAAAACACAAGGTAGTTTTTATGATGGAATATCCTTTTTTATTTTGTTTCTTTTAATTATGCTTTTATATTTTCTGCCTCAATTTCCTTTGTTTTTAATGTTTATATTTCAAAACTTTTATTTTTATTTACTTATTATTATTACTATCAAAAAATATATGTTATTTAATTTATAATTTATTTCCCCTTTTTCACATATTATATTTGTAGAATTTATTTTTTATAACTTAAATAGTTTATATTTTTAAAATTCATGTTTTTTTAATTTATATTCAAAACAATAATAATAATGATTTTTAATAAAATTTTTGAAAATAGCAATAGGTTTACAACCAACGATTTCCATCGCTAAAACCATTCAAAAATTTCAAGTTATATATATATTTTTAAAATTAAAATAGCTATGATTAATCATGAACTTTTTCATTGTTAATTAGATGCATATTTTTCTGTTGTAAATTTCATGGTAAAATTTATCGACAAACAAAATAATGATGAATTATTTTTCATTTCAAATTTATTATAATTTAATTTTAAAAATTAATAATGGATTTTATCCATAAGTGATTCTCTAATCTTTTTAATATAAATTATTAATCAATCTAATTAATTAATTTGTATCAATTAACCTACAAAAACTCATAACATCAGTCAACCTAAGTTAACCTAAAACTTTGAAATCAATCAAACTAATTAATTTATTCATATTAATTAAACTAAATAATTTCATAATATTATTAATTAATCTAAATAATTAATTTCATAAAATTAGTTTCATAATATTGTTAACTTAACTTATAATATTTCTTAAAAATTAATAGTGTTATATTTAAAAATAAAGTTAAATACATTATTTTTTATTTATATAACTATAAATATATAAATTCTATATTTAAAATTAAATTATTATTACTTTAAATAAATAAGCTAACTTATTGATTATAAAAATAGGTATTATAGAATTTCAAAAAGCTCAATGATGACTCATTTACACCCTCCTTCATATAAATATCAGGTATATGTATGCATATATATGCATCTATTTCTCATTTTACAGTTACTCTTCTTTACATTCTTATTAATCCGCGTTTAGACGAATGTTTTTTCCTCTTATTGATAATGTTAAAAAACAATATCAAAAGTTCTATTTTATTATTGGGTTTTGCTTTGGATTTGTGATTTAAAGTGTAATATTGAGCTATAGTTTTGAGGATGAAATTAGCTCGTCCATGGACTGAAAGAACTTTCCATTTATTTATTAATATTTTTTTTTTTTTCGGTTATCTCCATCTCATCAGGATTTAAATGCAAACTTCTGAAATTATGATTGCTCGCTGTTATTTTGACTTTCGTTTATTGTCATTTTTGTTGTCTTGTATTTTCCTCTTATTATCCCTGTCTTTCTTCGCTAGTTATAATGTTTGCATAGCATTGATAGCCTTCTTCCATGCAAAATTCCCTGTCCTTAAACGAGGTGGCAATGGTTAAGTTGGACCCATCATTGAATTGCATTTTTCACTTTGCAAGACTCAAATCTTCATGCTTACCTTCTAAGGTGAAGATTTTAATTCAATACATACTGTTGTTTTGCAGAATTTCAAAGTTGGACGTAATCTTCATTTTGTGATCACGCATATTTATCTTGCCCTCTACCATCTGTTGGAAAAGAGCATGAATTCTCCATCTACACAGTTCATATCCTCTGGAATGATGGGCATGTATGAGCCTATTCATCAATTTGGCATGTGGGGAGAACCTCCCACCAAAACCAATGGAATTCCAAATTCATCTTCACCAATGTTCATACCTGGCAATCCAAGTGCATCTCAATCTATGATCCTACCAGTGGATACTAAGCTAGAGAATCAGGTGCAAATAGTTTAACCTCATTCCTACTTAATCCTTATAGCTTTGGCAGATTTTCAGTTTTTGATATGCTAATGCATGTAAATATTGCTCGTCTAGTCAGAAGATACTTCTCAAACTACTATTGGGCCATCAAGAAATTATGAGCAAGAAACAACCAAACCCATTGATAAGGCAAGTTTAACCATTTCGGTGCCATTATTTTCATAACTGGAATACCATGTTGGTAAATCTCAAAAAGCTGTCATTTGCCAATCATCTAATGAAGATGAATATACTTGTGGTTGAAGAATTTGCCCCATAAGCTTGTTTGGTGCACCTTTCATGATATTAGAAGAGTCCTTGATGTTTACAGATACAAAGACGTCTTGCACAAAACCGTGAGGCTGCTCGTAAAAGTCGTATGAGGAAAAAGGTATGAAGGATAGTGCATTCATCTTTATAAGCTATCCGGTTTACCATTTTGGCCTGATTTGAACTTTATTCTTTTGGCAGGCTTATGTTCAACAATTAGAATCAAGTCGTCAAAAGCTCATTCAGTTGGAACAAGAGCTTAAAAGAGCTAGACAACAGGTATGGATTACCATAAAGACAATATATGACTATTGTCCTTTTTTTTTTTTCAAAAAAGATTCTTCTTGTTTGTTAGTTAACCTGAGAAACCACCTCGCCCTTTCCAAGAAATTTAAGCAATTGTTTTGCTAATCTCAGGGTCTTTATATGGGCGGAATAGATTCTAGCCATATGGGCTTTTCTGGGCCCATCAATTCAGGTTAGTTTGTCAAGATACCTTACCATCATAAATTTGTCATCAATCTAACTCTTAATGTTAATCTGTCGAGTTGAAGTTGCACCTCTCTTTCTCTTACTATCATTAGGCGCGCAAAATGACATTTGAGAATGTAGAATATAGAATCATTACTGATAGAGATATAGGTTATAGGGGAGAAAGCTTGAACTGGAATTATCTGTTGTTATTTTAAACTTAAATTCTTCACAATTATATATGCCTTTGATCCCATGATATTGTTTGAAAGAGAATGATTTTACAGTTGAAATTGCATATTGGGCAATGAAATCTGCTCGTCTTTTTCAATGTTTTTGCCTTCAATTATAATCATACACTAGAGAATTTTCAGGGATTGCTACTTTTGAGATAGAGTATGGACACTGGTTGGAAAAGCAAAATAGGCTCATGGGTGAAATAAGAACCGCTTTGAATGCCCATGCAAGCGACATTGAGCTGCGCCAACTTGTAGAGGATGGCATAAGCCACTATATTGATCTTTTTGAAATAAAAGCAACTGCTGCAAAAGCTGATGTTTTTTATATGATGTCTGGCATGTTTAAATCATCAGCAGAGCGATTTTTCCTCTGGATAGGAGGATTTCGCCCTTCAGAGCTTCTAAAGGTAAAACAGTGACGAAGAAAATGCATTCTTTTTAAGCTTTTCGTAATGCTTGTCAGGGTTTGAATTTTTGATTTAATGTCATTGCCAGTTGTGTAGTAACAATTTTGATCACAGATCTTGAAGCCTCGGCTTGAGTCCTTGGCACACCAACAACTTGTGGATGTCAACAATCTTAAACAAACATGTCAGCAAGCAGAAGATGCACTTTCACAAGGCATGGAAAAACTCCAGCAAACTCTAGCAGAGGCCGTTGCCGATGGTCGATTAGGTGAACCAAGTCATATGCCACAGATGGATACTGCAATGGAGAAATTAGAAGGTTTGGTCCGCTTTGTGCAACAGGTGACATGATATTAGAATCAACAACTTGAAGTTGTTACAGAACTTTGGCAATTTATTCTCTAAAATATCACCTGTAAACTAATTTTAGAGCTCTTAATTCGTCTATAGGATTTATTGCCAAAAACGTCTGCAAGGTTATTTAATGTTAATCAACTATTTTTTCTGGAACAGGCAGATCATCTTCGACAGATAGCTCTGCAACAAATGATGTTCATCTTAACAACACGTCAAGCAGCTCAAGGTCTGCTTGCGTTGGGGGAGTACTTCCAAAAACTACGAGCTTTAAGCTCCATCTGCTTGAATCATTCTCAGGACCCTGCCTAGCTTGTCTTTCCTTGGAAGAATCATTTATCATGGCAAGCATAAAATCTCCAGGGAGATGACCCTATCACCTCTGCAATGATGATGTAAACTTTAATAGATATAATTTAAGCTTTTGCCGACCTTTTTTAAGTAGCATTCATTCCACAATTGAGAAGTTGTAAATGCAAGTAGTTTGACATTTTAGTCAAGAGCAAGTGCATAGTTAAGTGAAAATTTTCAAACAAGTCTGTCAGACCAGGAGTTGTGTTGGTTCAATGAATTTTGCCAGTTTGTCAAGTCTACAAGTGAAAAACAAGTATCAAGAGCCATTATGTCTTTTACCCATCAACTGAGGTTTAGTTGAATTATTCCTCCTCTTTTCCGTTCAACTAAGGTTTAATTGAATTATTCCTTCTTCTCCCCCTTCTCCTTTTTTTTTTTTTAATCATTCCTCCTCTTTTAACATTCCTTGTTCACACAAAGTTATGAATATAAAATAATCTCAAAGATGTAGCAAATAGGTACCATCCTAAGGACCAAGTGAGTCAAACACTTACTAACAGTTACTAAACAGTTTAAGACAAGGAAATTAATCATAAATTTGAATCAGAATAAACAATTGTAAGTATAATTAATTATTGAAAAATTAAGTAACAGAGTTGGTCACAAACACAACTAAAAGTTAAGAGCAACATAGAAAATAAATCTAACTAGTAATTAAAAACAAATTACAAAATAAAACAACTAAAAACCAATACACATTAGCACAGATGATAATCAATTGGAATGGTGATAATAATAGTAGATACTACAACAAACATAAGCACATTTAAGATAATAGCAAAATAACAAAATATTGAAACTCCAAATAGATTACAAGCATAATTGAGAAGAAAAATAATATAGGAAAGTAAACTTACAAGATATTAACTGATAAAAAATAGATGACTAAAGTAAAACAAGGATTGGAAAAATAGATACTAGCAAAAAGAATAACAACAAACTATAAAAATAGGTATAGTAAAGCAAAGTAAAACAGTAGCAATAAACAAAATAAGATGATAAGAGACAACGGTAGATTAGCAAAGAGAAACAACCATGATAGGGAAACTTAGGATATGGGTTTATACTTGAAACAAAAAAAATCATTAACAATAAATCATATTAAGCTCAAGAATAATAGTAGAAGAAAGATTATATCTCTAGCTATCAACCTACCAACAACATTCATTTACTTGAAAGATAAATCTATCCTTAGCATTCATCTAACATGATAAAACAATAAATCTCAAAAATATCCATAAATCTCAAAAAATGGGGCTAAACATTCATAATATCCTGCAAGAATAGTAGATTCACAGATACCATAACCAAAAATGTTATTATTAACAAAATAGTATTTCAAGCATTTTCCTAAACCTTAAGTAACTAGATTAGCCTTCCATTCCAAAATTATAATACAAATTCATTATCAATCTTGAAGAATAATAAAGAAGAATAGGAGAATAGATAAATCAAGCTCATTATATCCTAAATCCTCTTAGTTTTCTTCCTGGTTCATTCTTGCCTTCTTTCCTTGGTTATCACCCTCCTTCAATTCTTTATGTCCTCCCTCCTTTCTTCTCTTCTATGTGCTTGTCCTTTTTTCTCCCGTTTCAAAACCATTTTTCTTTCTTTTCTTTCCTAGCCTCCCTTTGCTGCTATATGACTACTTCCTTTTCTTCCCACTCTTAGAACTACTCTCTCTAAGTCTTCCCCTCCTTAGCTTTTACCAATATGCCTTTATAACAAAACATATAATGACTATTAGGAAAAATATTATATTTATTATGTATAACTTTAGAACTATTATACAGTTTATTTTATAAAATAAACTAAAACTAGAAAATGAGCAACTTAACTATGCAAAATGCAAAATTAATAAAAAATAACTAAGAATACTAACAAAATTGAAGCCTAAATCAAACTAAAATAGGTTGATATCAAATTTCCCATACTTAAAGCTTGCTTATCCCTAAGCAAGTGATAAAAATAGAATATTTGTTTATAGTTGCAGTCAAAAAGTATTATAGCTCAAATAAGATCCAACAAAGGTAAATTAATTTTCTAACATTTTCACATGAATAACAAATAGGATTTATATTGGAGAATAAGAATAAAATATAAGAAAGGCCTTATTAGCATCCAAATTAGCAAAAATATAGGAAAACCATCCAATCATTATCACAACTCAAGGTAAACAAAATCAAAATAGAGTAAATCTAAGTTTGAGACACTTAGGAGTATTGTAGCAATACTAAAATTAACTCATCAATTTATAAATGGTTTCAAAAGAATTCCTCAAGACATTTTAGGAATAACTTTCTTCTTTTGTTTGGTAGTTTCCTCTTTTTATGATCAATTTTTGAAATTGCATTTTTACTTCAAATCATATTTAAGAAAAGAGGTGCTCTGCATATTCTTACTCCACTTCAATACACTTTTAAGCTTAGAATTCATGGGTAGTATAGTAAAATGCCTTATTGATTTGTGCTTAACACTTATTTCATCATTTTTCATTTTATATATATCCCTCATTCTTTATTGGATTGTTAAAAAACCAAAATGATGAATGATGAATTAATTTAGTAGAAAATCCAAGGGACCATTAAGCACAACTCTTATTTCAAATTTTATTGAAAACTTCTTTTAACAAGGCTAATGAGTTATTTGAATGATATGAAAAGCAATCTTAATTGAAGCTAGTAGGAAATTCGTAAATAAAGACAATCCCATATAAAATTATTGTAAAACAATACAATCTTAACTTATTTCCATATAAAAATGCTAAAAGAAATAATTTAACTAAGGTGAAGCTTATTTAATTAGATTACTTTTAGCCATAACCATAACAATTTTATTTAAAACACTATATATATAGCTTTGAGGATAAGGGCTGATCGCTTGTTTGCAATAGTAGTCTTGATTCCTACTTAGCTGCAAGTATACAGGTTATCGTAGTATGATATCGATCCCACGAGGATTTATGGTTTATCTGTCTCTACTCAGTTTTCTTGTTTGTTTAGGCAATCGACATGGTTTGATGTTTGAACGTACTTAATAATCAAGGCAGGT
>CANYBF013067693.1:0-12453 GCA_948192965.1 Dalechampia spathulata | reverse complement strand
CACCAGAGAAGAGTATCTGACAGCTCTTGACAGGTTTCTCACACGTGTTGAGAAATATGGACTCAGGCTGAACCTAAAGAAGTGTACATTTGGGGTGACATCCAGCAAGCTGCTGGGTCATATTATCAGTCAGAGGGGTATCGAAGTGGATCCTGACAAGGCAAAGTCAATCATTAAGATGCCTATTCCCAGAACTGAGACCAAAGTCAGAGGATTCTTAGGATAGCTCCAATACATCAGCAGATTCATCGTCAAGCTTACTACCATGTATGAGCCCATCTTCAAGCTTTTGAGGAAGAACTAGCCTATGGTTTGGGATGAGAACTGCCAATTTACATTTGAGAGGGTGAAGCATTACCTCTCCAACCCACCGATCTTGCAAACACCTCGGTTGGGAAAACTATTACTACTCTATCTAGCCTTAGAAGAGGAGTCAGTGGGTGCTATGATGGCTGAGGAGAACAAAGTTAGAGTCGAGCATGCTGTCTACTACTTAAGTAAGAAGATGCTACCAACTAAATGCAAATACAGTACTGTTGAGAAGCTATGCATGGCTATGGTCTGGGTCACCAAGAAACTCAGACACTACTTCTAGTCATACGAAGTTCAGGCAATCTTTAAGGTTGACCCTATGAAGTACTTGTATGCAGCTCCTTCGCTAGTACGAAAACTCTCCAGGTGGCTAATCCTGTTATCAGAGTTTCATGTGCAGTACATCACAACTAAGGTGATCAAAGGCAGAGCAATTGCCAAATTCTTAGCATCCATGCCAATGGATGACTCTGAGACCTTAAACTGGACTTCCCAGATGAGCACTTGGGGGTAGCTAATATCCAAAAATGGCAACTACACTTTGACAGTATAGTCAACAGAAGAGGTACAGATATAGGAGTTATGCTAATCACTCCTGAAGGTGAACTCATTATGCTTTCTAAGCGGCTGAGCTTTCCAATCACCAACAATATGGCTGAGTATGAAGCATGTCTGTTCAGGATTGAAGCATTGCTAATGATCGGTGCCCAAGATATAAAGATATTTGGTGATTTGATTCTTGTCATTCACCAATCCATGACCAAGTAGGAAGTCAAAGAGGAAAGGCTAAAGCCTTATGCTTAATACATAAAGCTCATGGTTTACAATTTTAGCTCATGCCAATTCATTCACATACCGCATGAAGAAAATCAGATGGTCGACGCTTTGGCCACACTAGCTTCAGTTTGTGAACGACCACAGAGTCAAGTTCAACCTGTGTTCATCAAGCAGTCAAGGACTCCTTGCTATGAGGGAGAATGGGTTATGGCACTAGACTAGCCAGACGAGATCCCATGGTATGCAGATATCATGGAACTTTCTAAAAATTGATGCCTATCTCGAAGAAGCCAACAAGATTGATAAGCTAGCCCTACGTAGATTAGCAGCCAACTTTACCTGGCATCAAGGTGTTCTCTATAAAAGAACAGCGGATGATCTACAACTTTGGAGCATATCAAGGAAGGAGATTGAATCAATCATGGAAATAGTACATGCTGGTGTATGCAGGTCCCACATAAATGGATTCACCCTTTACAAGAAAATCCTATGCCAATGATATTTTTGGCTTACTATAGAGATAAACTGCATACAATTTGTATGGAAATGCCATGAATGCCAGATTCATGGAGATCTGAGTCACCTACCACCAGTTGAATTGAAAAAATTGACAATGCCTTGGCCATCCTTATCTTGGGGGATTGACATCATGGGTGAGATTCATCCTAATAGATCCAATAGGCATTGGTACATACTGGTGGCTGTCGACTACTTCTCTAAGTGGGTAGAAGCTGAATCCTATAGTAAACTGGGGGTAAAGCAGGTTGCTAAGTTTATAGAGAAAAATCTCATATGCTAATATGGGATACCACATCACTTGGTGTCTGATAATGGAGTGTAGTTCCAAGGCCAAGTTGCTGACTTACTGGAAAAGTATGGGATCGAGCACCATCGATCTTATCCTTATCACCCACAAGCTAACGGGGCAGTTGAAGTGGCTAATAAAATGATCAAGCATATCTTAGCCAAGACAGTGAAAACTTACAGGGACTAGCACGAGCAGCTGCCATTTGCTTTATGGGGTTACAGAACCACTGTAAGGAGTCCTACAAGTGCCACTCCCTACTCTCTTATTTACGGGACAAAAGCCATATTAGCAATCAAAGTGGAACTAAAATCACTTCGTACCATTCTAGAATCTTAGTATCTAGAAGCTGAGTGGAAAAGGGCCAAATATGAGCAACTGGTCACCATTGATGAGAAGCGGCTGAAGGCCCTCTATCAACTACAGCTTTACAAGAAGCGCATGGTAAATGCATTCAATAGAAAAGTCAAGCCTGTTGCCATACAAGAAGGTGATTTAATTCTGAAGTAAGTCAGACTAGCTATCCGTAACCCTCATGGAAAATTCAGACCTAACTAGGAAGGCCTATTCCTGGTTAAAAAAGATCCTCTCCAAAGGCGCCATTCGTATCTCAGATTTGGAAGGCAATGAATTCTTAGAGCCCGTCAATCTTGATTGGCTAAAGAAGTATTTTGTTTAGAGCAAAGGGCAAAAGAAAAGGTAAAATAAAAATAAAAAGCCTAGTGAGCTGAAAACCTGTATAGGCAGTTCATGCAAAAGTTAAGGCAAAAGAAAAATCCTTGCTAGATGAGTTGAAAATTTGCTTGGACAACTCATGCAAATGTTAGAGCTCTTAAAGGCAAAAGGAGAGTGTTAAAATAATCGATCAGAAAATCTCACACAAGGCTGGTCAATAACAGGGGTCAAGTCTGATGCACATCCAGAACTTTTATGTTGATTTTAGCATTTTTCATGTAAATTTTTTAATCTCATTAATGCAAATGGAACACATGTTCATAAACTTAGCCATAAGTAATACAAATCTCAAACACAAAGCGCTATCTTTCTTTATTACATTACATATTATTGTCTAATAATGTCTCGTAGTACAGGATTCAGGCGTAGTGTAGCACCATAGCTTGTACTCATAATCTATGGCAAGTCCAGCTCCAGGAATCTCCACCAGCACTATCCGGCGATGAGGCCAAGTCCTCTTCACATGTTCCACAAAGCGAGGCACCGGCCTTCCTCCCTCAAACTCTCTCAATTGAGGTATAGTCTGTCGATGGCCATACTAATGACAAATCCTAGCAGGACTGTAGTGCATGCAATGCTTGAATCTTGAAATTGGGATACAATCTATGTAGGTCATTACAGTCACATGTTGTATGTGCCATCAACTCGACCTGATCTTGCTCTCAGGCCAAGTCCCCATTCACTCAATCCAGCCTTGGAATGTCATCATCTTTGCCTTGCTAAAGGTATAACCCCTCCACATGTGGCTATGAAGGAGATATCTCTATGGGTTCCCTACTGGTGGTGCCAAGATCCCAAGCTTCTCTTGAAGCTAAATCTGTAGCAAAAAAAAAAATTAAAAATAAAACCTCGCTGAGTTGAAAACCTTGCAAAAGGTGTTTCAGGCAAAAGTTAGAGCAACCGCTGAGCTGAAAACCCAAGCGGGTAGTTCAGGCAAAAGTTAGGGTCTGAAGCAAAAGTCAAAAGATCGATGAGTCAAAAGTCTTACGAAAGGTAGCTCATGCAAAAATTAGAGCAAAACACAGTCTTGCTAAGTTGAAAACCTACAAAGGCAGTTTAGAATTCTTACCTGCAATAGGAGCAAGCTACCATTGAAGTGCTCAGACTGTCCTCGCTTCACTTTATCCAACCCAAGGATCATCTTTGCCACGATCATGGGAAAAGGAGTCCAACCCTCCACCATCTAGTCTATCACAGGCCCAATCAACAAGTCTCCATGACTGGATGAATCAACAAACAAGAATTGTGCCAGCAATCCAAATCCTACTATCCTCAACCATGAGGAAGTATCTATAGATTTTTGGTTACACAACCAAAAAATAGCAGTAAGGTCGATGTAACCCTCTGTAGTCAGAAGAGGCCTCACCTCAATTGGATTGACATCAAAAGCTCTAATCAGGTACAAGAATACATCTCCTATGGGCATAGGTACTGTTAACATCACCGTCATGTTATAAGTAGCCCCGAGGATAGCAGCAAATTCCTCATACATCTGGTATAGTTCCACATGTCTGAACTGGAACACACGGACCACTGGATCCCAAAATTGCAGCTGAAGTGTCCTCAAGTACTGGAGCCTGATCCCACTTAATCGACTCCATTCATCGTTATCCCAACGGCGAGAAAGAGCACGAAGAGCAGACAGTGATTGCTGAGTCATTGTATATCTACTTTCTGCATAGAGGAATAAAGAAATTATGTTTTGGCAATAAAGCATAAAGCATAAGATATTTATAGTGGCAAGCAACTTTGGATTCCCTTAATAAATCCAAAAGATACAAAATTCAAGCTTCTGGCTATTTTTAAAGCTGTACACCATAACCCTAGTGTACTAGGCTCATATACCAGACTGTATTGCACTATCTTACTTATTCTAATACAGAAACTACACAGTTCTAACATCATGTATATGGGAATCAAACATCATGTCTCCTCTAAGAATCATCTTTGCTAGAGTGGTCTTCATCAGGGCTGGGACTATCTGGAACCTTGATGTTGTATCGTTCCAAACACGCTATCAGCTGGGCGATCCCTCGTCCTATTTGCTCGGTCATCTGAACATAGTGGTCCTACTCCTCTCACTCCAAATACCTACTCATCTGCAAACACAAGCATATAGGCATATAAGTCATGCATTCATGCATTTCCATGCACTCACATTTATAACAGGCACTCACCTGAACAGTCAGCATCTCAGAGGTGTGATAGCGGTGCAACCCTGTCAGAAGTCTTGAGGTATTAGCCATGGCATCTCTAGGTACCTGCACAGGTCAAACGCATGTAAGACCATTAAAGTCGGAGTAAATACAAAACACATGTACTCACATGGGTGGTGTTCGATGGATAAAACTCTATCTCATCCCTCGCTGGTACTACAAAGGATGTCTCGTATGGACAACCAGTCTCATCATATGTGTAGATCAATGGGTTTTACGGCCACATCAGCTGACCTTCCATAAAGTCTGTCTGGTGCTGATATCCTACGGGCACCTCTGGAGTATCAGACATTGATCTTGGAGGAGTCACACCACCATGAGCTTCACCAAATCTTTTCGAGGCATCGCTACCTTGAGAACTGCTAACGGCCGATGAACCATGACATCCACCTCTGCCCCGAAAAATATCAGGTCTGACTCCAGACCCGTTAGCTTTGTCATGCTGACCTCGGCATGTATAAAGTTCCATGGGCCTCAGTAGCCTCATCTGGATAAAAGTAGGGTAGTCCATCGATGACTCAAATAGGCACTCTTGCCCGAGAATACCTGTCAACCCAGTAATCACCTCTAAGTCTGCATCGATACAAGATGCCTAAAACATCACACGTGGTGGGGCAGCAGGCTCCACATAGCTCTCTAGTCCTAGTTGACAGTCAATCATATGATCTCCTAAATAGAAGAGTCTACCCTTGGGACTCTCCAGCAGTATATGACGCTCATCCTTACGCGCTGAGCTAGTCAAATATTCCAGGCTTGGATACATATTGCTCCAGGGAGAGGGACAAACCTATTCCAATAATGATGACAGATTAGACACCTACTCAGGTACTTCTCAAACCAAGTTAATATAGTTTAATGCTAATTAAATTATTTATTCTTACCTGATCCTAGGTCAAGTCATTGAGATACTCTCTCAACTCGTCCATTGTATAATTGAGCCTCCGATGTGGTGCGCTCTATGCTTATAGACGGGGAAAACCAAGCGGTACTCCCTATGGGATCTTTGGTTCTGGTAGCAGTCTAAACTCATACGCCATGATCTGCAAGGTTAAAAAGGCACAGTCAGCGAGACTCAGGCAAACACTATAGTATCAGAATCAATAAAATTTTACTTCTAAAACTTGCCAATAGCTGATGAAGCGGTCTCTGCACTGCCTGCTATAAAGATCCAATCCCTGCATCAGATGAGCTGGACCGGCACTGCCCCAGTCGAATCATCCAATAGCCTCTAAGTCACGAAGGGCCTACAATACATACATATGAATGCTATTTCTACTGTCATTGAATAGAGTACTTCCTAGCATAAACAGCAGAAAGCTATGGGTGTACGGATCTGCAAAGATAGTCTTGCCAAGCGTCTCTACCAGCACTACCTCCTGGAGACAGTCATATGATATGTTGTGTCCACCTCTCACACTGGGGGACACACCTAGTAGATCAAAAATCATACCATACACCCAACGTGATGATGTCAATCTGGCATCAAACTGAATGGGCAACCCAGCACACTCCAGCCCAGTTATTCCAATAAAAATACTTAGGGTGATAGCAATCTCACCCACAAGCAAGTGGAAAGTATGAGTTGAATCCATCCACCACTCGATCATCGCAGTAATGATGAATCTGTTACATCTCTTTTCTGCACTAATAAATCAGAAGATATACAGACCAAAATAGCTCTGGTTTACTCTGATGCGTATCTCTCGAGGCAGTTAGGAGTACCATTCACTGATCCCTCAAATGCTGCCAATCCCGATGACTATTCGCTCCCTCTGCAAATTATAAAATTCAGGTTAGCTTTTAGACTGAATTATAGAATATAGACAACATTTTAGAGGTACAGAGCTCCTCCCTAAAACCCAAAATCTACTTATTCATGCTTATGAATGAGTAAAAATGACCAATTTCTCAAAAAATAGTCAAAAAATGCATGATTTGGCCTATTTTTCCTAGCTATGTGCGCAACACATAGCCCTATGTGCACCACATATAGCTTACATGTAATGCACATAATGCTATATGCGCCATATATAGCAGAAACCCGCTCTAAAAAACCCTGATTTCCCCGAAATGACTTGACCAACATAATCCAACCTAAGCCTAGCTCTAGCCTAGCAATTATTTCAAGCCTAACAGTGGCCTAAACATGATAAAAATGAGCCTAAACTCAACTTTCAAAAAAAACCAAAAAACCAAGCCAAAACATGAAAAACATACCTTCTTAGGAAGAGCTCGGGACCAATGGGAGTCTATGGCAAATGTCTCTGCAATTGTATCACCAAAACAAGCCCTGAATTAAGTATGGCAGGTCGTATACTCGGTTAGAATGTAGCTTGGGACCGATTCTGGGTCTCGGGGGGTCAGTTGCATCCTAATTCCGGCCATTTTCGTAAAAATGCTAAATTTTTGGTTTGGGAATTGAGAGAAAATCAAGTATTAGAGGGGAAACAAACTAATTTTTGAATTGAAACCTTGGAATTTAAAAATTTTCAAGGGATGTGCGTAGCACATCGTGGAACGTGCACCATACATAGTAAATTTTGCTAATATGTGCCACCTTAATGGGAGCTATGCTAATGTGCACCACCCTCCTATTAAAATGTACATGAAAAGTTAGGCCTCTGGTAAAAATTTCAAAATTTTTAGAGGTCGTTTGCTCCACCGAGCCTAATTTTCATGACCCACAGCGTCTGAAAAATCTAGAAAATCAATCAAAATGCAGCAGACTCATACTCAAAAATTTAGGTATTTTTCCTATACCATTTCAATACCACTTTCACTGACAAATTGTTTTTCCATATTTAGCATAGATAGGAAATTGATCCAGTAGACGATCAGAACTAGTCAAACCTTTGACTTTTGGTTAAGCCATTAACCAGATAGTGTTGCATTCTGATAGAGGATCCCAAATGCAAGCTTTTGAGATAGTCAACACTTATTTGATGGTACGAGAATAGATCTGATGGTTGATCATCCTGACCCAGCAGATGGTCACCTCTGGCTCTGCAGCAGAACCACATGATCTAGCAGAGATTGTAGAATCAAGCCTTTGATTCCCAAACCCTAGCTATAGGCATTTGAATGCCGACTTCAGATGATTGAATCTTGCATTGAAGCTATCGGTCTTGCAGTGACCACCAGTCAGCCTTGATCGGATAGCCTAAACGTCGGGCTCCTGATGACAGAATTGGGATTTGTACTGGTCAAAACCATCAACCAGAAAATGTTAAAGACCCAGCAGGGGATCCCAAATGCCATTTTGGAGATATTTGACATTTATTTGATGGTACGAGTACTAACCCAGCAGACAGTCATCCAGGTCCCGCAGTTGACCACTCGAACTAGTAGCGATCATAGAACCAAGCCTTTGGTTCCTAAATCCTAGCAGTAGGCATCTAACCGTTGATTACAGATGATTTCAAGCCTCGCAGCAAAGCCATCGATCTTGTAGATGACCTCTTATCAACATTGATCATTTTACCCCGAGCATCAGGCTCCCAGTGGCAGAATTGGGTGTCTAAGCCTCAGCATGAGCAGCGGATTAGCATTGATCACCTTTAGCCTGAACACCGGGCTCCCAGTTAGAGAATTGGGTTGTAAGCCTTAATGTGAGCACTTTGCAAGCCTCAACACGAGCACTCTACTAAGCCTCAATGCAAGCACCCTGCAAGCCTCAGCATGAGCATCAGACCTGGACGCGAACATCGGTCAGGCACCTCCCTCACTTTTGGTGAAAAGTCATGTTATGATCAAGTCTTATTTTGATGACTCACGCTTACATTGCCTCAAAATAGTCTTGATCAGGGGGTAAACTATTGACCCTGACTTTCACCCTTGTGCAATCTTGGGTTTTTATCGATTCGACTCAGTATCGGTCCCTGAGGTTGACCTAGATTTGCGAACATGCTATTGGACCTTCTCTGTGTGTTCTGGACATGCAGAACACTTTACATTTTGCCCGAACGAGGCAGAATGCATAAATAGAGCACACTGAGCACATATCATTATTTGCAAAAAAAAAAGATGTTTGGTGAGGCTCACATGTTGGTTGGGCCTACATGTGGGGCCCATATGTAGAGCCCACATGCAGTGCCCATATAAATATAGCACACTAACGATGTCTCATAATGTCAAATAATGCTTATTTGACATGCAAAACACATTGCATTTACCTGTGCAAGGCATAATGCACAAACAAAATGAATTTAATGCATTGCACTATGTATGCACTATGCAAGAAAAAAAAGTTTAGTGGGGCCCACCTTCCGGACCAAATCCGAAATACTTTTCATTGCAAAATGTCTTAATATGTCAAATGATGCTTATTCGACATACGACACGCATCCCATTTTGCTCATGTGAGGCGGCACACATAGGGGCAAAATGCTATGTGTGTAGCATATAGCACTATGTGCTACGCGTATAGTGAAAAAAAAAGACATTTGGTCGGGAGCCTTCTCGGGACCAAATTAGAAGTGTACCACATTACACAATATCTTAGCACATAAAATGACACTTCTTGGGCATGGGTTGCACATCCCGATGCAACCACAGTGGGCCTCATGCGACAGGTCAAAAGGCTATGTGTGGGCACATAAAACTATATGCGACGCACATAGCCTAAAAATTTTCAACTTTCAGACTGAAAATTACATTTTTTCCAAACCTTAATTTTCCCTATAAATATAAGGCTTGGGGTTCTAAAAAATCAGTTCGATATTTGCTAAAAATAAGCTAAACTCTATCAAAATCACTTCCCAAAATTAATTAAGCACTTAATTAATTAATTTTCTAGGATTTTAGAGACCAACTAGCACTAGTTAGGTCCCCAATCATGTTTGGAAGCAAGATTGTTGACGAAAACCTACTGTCATAAGGTAAATCTTCATTTTCCTTCCATTTTCTCCCAGTTTTTGCCTAAATCCTTCAATTTTTGGCTTGATTTTGTGTTGATTGGCTTCAATCATGTTTGGTTTTGATTATTAATGCTGTTTTATAATCAAAACTATGCAAATCTAGATCCAAGCTAGATCTCACCTTTTTGCAAAAATCCTTCATTCTGCCACTGTTTTTTGGGGTATGTGCGCCACACACAGCCTATGTGTGGCATACATAGGCCCTAGATTTCATAAAAATCAAAATTTCCCTCCGTTTTCTCCCATTTTCTCACCCAATCTAATAAATCTAACTTCATCAGAGGCTTTTCCATACCTCTGGTGTTCTAGATCTATCATATATTTTCCAGATCTAATTAATTTTAGCCTTAAAATTATTTATTAAAGTTAAATGCTCATTTACTTGATTTGAACACACGTTCATCCTTAAAACAGAGTGCCTCCTTCTTTAAACTTGCTGGAAATTGTCTGTTCATCATGTTTTTGCTAAAAAACCTGATTTTCCTTGAAATTTTTCTGCTATGTGCACCACACATTCGCCTATGTGCACCACACACAGCCTATGTGTGCTGTACATAGGCTTATATGCTGCGCAGATACCCTTCTGTTTTCCAGAAAACCCAATTTCGCTTCAGTTTTTACTGGTTTTTGCTTCCGATCTGATGTTTCCAGCAACATTAATGGCTTTTCCATAGTCTTAATATTCTGTATCTGTCAAATATTATCTAGATCTAATTGATTTTAGCCTTAAAATTAATTATTCAAGTTAATTGCATAATTACTTGTTTGGAGTGCAAAACGGAGGTCGATTCGTGCTCAAAGTGAGGTACTATCTTCATTAAAGTTATGTATTTTTGTCTGGAGATCATTTTTGTACTGATAAATTTGATTTTCTTATAGATTGACATGTTATGTGCACCACACTTTCACCTATGTGCACCACACACAGCCTATGTGTAGTCTAGATATGGTGCACATTCCCTGGAAAATTTCTCAAAAAATTGCATTTTTGCTCGTTTTAAAAATTGGTTTGATTTTTCCAATAACATTTGATGCTTCACAGTAGCTCAAGTGTATTGGATCTATCATAAATTAATTACATTTAATTAATTTTGGCCTCAAAATTGATTTTCTATGATTAAATGCCGATTTAACTCATTAAAAATATTATTTTTAAAAGGTTGAGTGGCTATCTCCAATTGTTCCAAGTGATGTTAGCACTCTCATTGGATTTTCCATGATTAAACAAAAATAATTTTGCTTAAAATTATTTTTATTTTTATGACCCGGCTTGAATAAATTCACATGATTTGTTGCCAAAAATTACTGGATTTTGACTTTTGGTTCATGCTTTCACATGGCATTGGACTAGTCAAATAAATCCTAAATGCATTTGCTACTAATGAATTTATTTGTTTATTTTGCATATTAATCATTCGTGCATTTTTGGCTTGTGCTACCCCAGAGGAAAAATCACCTGAGAAGGAGGGGATATTACTTAACGCCCTAAAAAGTATTGTATGCATGGAGGTTTATGTAATAGGATAGGATTATTATTGGTCTGTAATAATTAATCCCCTAAAATACCATATGTATCCCCTATTTCTTCGATCCCTTTCACTGACCTCTATATTTTTATTTGTGGATGGTTTATTATATTTACTATAATATATATGCCATATTATGTCACATGCCACATCACACACTTCCATGCCATGTCATGCATATGCCATGCCATAACATAATTATCTTGTATGCCAATACAACTCAAATACACCAACATACGCTAATATGAAACGCAATACCACAACTTGCCATGCTATATGCCATGCCATGCCATATCACATGCTACCATCATGTCATATGCCATTATGCCATGCCATATGTACCATGTCATATCATGCATATGGTTTATCATTTGCTTCACATGTCATGCATATGCCATGTCATTCGTTTCACATGTCATGCATATGCCATGTCATTTTAATATGTCATCACGTCACATGTCATGCATATACCATGTCATCCAAAGTGCCATATAGCATTATATGCCATTCTACGTGCAACCGTGCAATGCCAAATCGCATGTGATGCTGTGTGCTTACATATACACTCGTATGCTTGCCTGCTTAGGATAATTAACTCCAACTATAATGGTAAAATCGATTTTGGAAACTCATAAAAATAGATCTCCACCACCCAAACCCAATCTCTGGAGGGTTTAACTAGCACTCATGCTATGGGTCGGTTGGACTAATCCGGAACCATCCGGTGATGACTCCCTTGCTCCTCTTTTGAGTCTGTATCATTCCTCAAGGGAACCCCTTGGGAAGACTATGCTTTCACTCTAAGTGTGGTCCTTGGTCTGTGAGCATTGCAAGCCTCGCTCTGGGCTCCGACAGAAACTGACGCTCACAATGGGACATTAAAGTGAATAAAGACAAATGGGGACATAATAAATGAATAAGGACAAAAACATTTATGAAAGATGTATGGGGATTGAATTAGAAGTATATGGTTATAATAAATGTAAAGATTTAAATGGCATTTGGATTGATGATTTAATTCTATGATTAAAGTGGAAGTAGAGATATATTAATAAATAAAAGATTGTGCATATGGCATTTTAAAAGACATGGACTTAATGGATATTTTAATATGTTTAAGTGGATGGTATAGGAAGTACACATCAATGTTGATTAAAGGGGCTTAA
>CANYBF013067088.1:0-10576 GCA_948192965.1 Dalechampia spathulata | reverse complement strand
GGCTATGATATGGCAAGTGACAGTCACAGGCCATATTAGTCACAGATGGGCCCAGGCCTGACTTAAGCTGAAAGGGTTTCAGCTTAACCTAATTTTGGAGTATAAATATGTTATTATAACAAAAATTAGGTCAAGCCACACCATTCTTCTTCCTTTGGCTGAAATTACACTTTTCTGCAGAAGGAGGATTCGGCCTTCACAAGAGTAATTGTGAGGAAGTCGAAAATTCCATAAGTTTTTCTTCTTTTTCTTTGCTAGTTCACAGGAAAGGAGATAAAAGCAATTGGTTGCTTGCTTGGACATCCTTGTTTCGTGTGGATACTATTGGAGGCTGCTTATCTTGGTGGTTTTTGGTTTGCTACAACCATAAACGTTTTAGAGATAAAGAACGAAGGACATCTGCATTGAAAGTAAGAGTTACTATCCAATATGCCATATCTAATCTCTAAACTAGTTTTTCTGTGTTTTAATGCAAAGATCTTCTTTTGGTTTGTTGTTTTAAAATGAAAATTTTAAATTTCTTCCGCTGCTTAATCACTAAATAAACCAACATTATGGTATGCTAATATCATGAACTTTCTAAGAACTAATGCTTACTTAGAAGATGCAAACAAGATTGATAAGCTAGCATTATGAAGGTTAAAAGCTAATTTTGATAAGCTAGCTTTATGAAGGTTAAAAGCTAATTTTACCTACCAATAAGGTGTTCTCCATAGAAGAATAGTCGATGGCCTATAACTTTGATGCATATTGGTGAAGGGGATTGAAATAGTCATGTAAATAATACATGCTAGTATTTATAGATCTCATATAAACATATTTGCTCTATACATAAAAATCTTACACCAAGGTTATTTATGGCTTACCATGAAAATAGACTACATATAGTTTGTATGAAGATGTCATAAATGTTAGATTCATGGAGATTTAAATCATATCTCATTGGTTGAATTGTAAAATTTGACAACATCATGGCCTTTCTCAACTCAAGGAATTAATATCATAAGTGAGATTCATCTTAATGCTTCTAATAGGCATCGATACATATTGGTGGTTATTGACTACTTCTTTAAATAGGTGGAGGTAGTATCCTATAATAAACTGGGGGTAAAACAAGTTGTCAAATTTATAGAGAAGAATCTCATATATCAATATGGGGTCCTACATCACTTAGTATTAGATAATGGGGTGCAGTTCCAAGGTAAAGTGATTGATTTACTAAAAGGATATAGAATCAAGTTATTAAGGTAATTAAAATAACTAATAAGATAATCAAGAAGATCTTAGCCAAGACAGTGTAGACTTACTTAGGTTGGCAAGAGCAATTGTTATATGCCTTATAGGGTTAAAGAACCATCATAAGAATTCCTATGGGTGCTACCCCTTATTCTCTAGTTTATGAGATATAAGTTGTATTGCTAATTGAAGTGGAGCTTAAGTTGCTTCAAGTTATTTTGGAAGCTCAGTTGCTAAAAGCTAAGTGGAAGAAAACTAGGTATAAGCAGCTTATAGGCATTGATGAGAAGCAACTAAAGGCTTTGTATTATCTATAACTTTATAAAAAGCATATGGCAAATGTGTTCAACAAGAAGGTCAAGCCTGTTGATATTTAGGAAATGATTTTGTTTTGAAGCAAGTCATAATGGTTATCCATGACCTACATAAGAAGCTCATACCTAATTGGGAGGGTCCATTCATAGTTAAGAAGATCTTGTCTAGAGGTTATGACCATATCTCATATCTAGAAGGGAATGAGTTCTCTGAACCTATCAATCTTAACTGGTTAAAGAAGTATTTTATCAATAGCAAAGAGCAAAATGAAAACTAAAAATAAAGCAAAAATTTGGTGAGCTAAAAACTTATAAAGGTGGTTCACGTAAAAGTTAAGATATAAGAGAAAAATGATTGCTCAATAAGCTAAAAATCTACTTGGATGGCTCATCCAAAAGTTAGAGCTCTTAAAGCAAAAAGAGAGCATTAAAATAGTTGATTAAAAAATCATGCAAGAGGCTGGTTGGTGATAAGGGTTAAGTTTGATGCATATTGAACCTTCTGTATTAGTTTTAACATCTTTCATGCAAATATTTTAATCTCTTTAGTACAAAAGAAACATATGTTCATATACTTAGCTATAAGTCATACTAGTCATAAATATAAAGCATATTCTTTCTTTATTACATATAATTTTATTGCTTAACAGTATTTATAGTACAGAATCTAAAATGTAGCATGGAACCTACAGCTTGTACACTTGTATGTATCATCTATAGCAGATCTAGCTCTAGAGATCTCTATTAGCATGATCTTATAATGAGGCTAAGTCCTATCCACATACTCTTAAAAATAGGATAATAGTCATCCTTCTCCAAACTTTTGCAATAATCAAGAGATAGTTTGTTTGTGGTCGTATTGATGATAAAGTCTAGTAGGACTATAATAGAAACAAGTTTTAAATCCTGATAGTGAAATACAGTTGATGTATTCATCATCACGTGGTGAATGTGCCACCAAGGATAGGTCCACCTGACCTCACTCTCAAGGATGACCTCATCCATTAGATCCAACCATCAAAAGTTAGCATCCTTGCCTCACTAAAAGTGTAACCTCTCCTCATATCGCTACGAGGTATGTATCTCTATAAATCACCTATCAATGGTACCAAGATCCCTAAATTCTCTTGAAGCTAAATCTATAAAAAGAAAAAGAAGTAAAAGAAAAATAAAAATCAAAAGCTTACTGAGTTAAAAATCTTTCTAAAGGTTATTCAGATAAAAATTAGAATGACCCACTGAATTGAAAATTCAAAGGAGCAATTTTAGTAAAAATTAAGATCTTTTCTAAGAAAAATCATAAGAGCCAATGAGCTAAAAACCTCATAAGAGGTAACTCATGCAAAAATTAAGGTAAAAATATAACTATTCTAAGTTGAAAACCTGGAAAGGCAACTTTGAAATCATATCTATAGCAGTAGCAAACTACCATTAAAGCACCTGAACTGATCTCACTTCATTCTATCCAGCACAAGGATCATCTCTCCTATAATCATTAAAAAATATGTCCAACCCCACTCCATCTGGTTGATTATTAGACCAATCATCAGATCCCTATGGCCAGATGGGTAAACAAGTAAAAATTATATCGGTAGTTTGAATCTAGCTACTCTCAGCCATGAAGGAGTAGTTACTAACTTTTTATTGCATAGTTAGAAGATAGTAGTGAGATCTACATAATCCTCTGTATTAATAATGAAGCCATTATGGTAGGGCTAATGTCGAATGCCCTGATCAAGTATAGAATTGCCTCACCAACAGGCACCGATATAGTGAGCATTACCATCATGCTACATTAACTTTGAAGATGACAACAAACTCTTCATACATCAGACACAACTCCATATGTCCAAACCGGAAAATGTGTATCATTAAATCCTAAAACTATTGTCTTCCATGTAAGAAAACATAGTTGATGGAGACTTGTTGGAATATCTTCAAGTACTAAAGTCCAAACTCACTTAGTCTACCCTACTCAATATCACCCCACTAATGAGAAGCAAATTGGAAAGTAGATAATGATTATTGAGTCATTATCTATTCCTACAAGGAAGAATAGATATGTTATGTTTCAATATAAGAATAAATACAAGGCATTCTTGCATAAGAGTGAAAGTAGCAAGCAATTGAATTTGGATTTCAATAATAAATCTAAAAAATACAAAGTTTGAGTCATCGGGAGCATCCAAAATTTGTACACCTACAGTTTGAGTGTACTAGGTTCGCTAGCCATGCAAGGTTGTATTATCCTACATTGCTAAGTGTTCTACTTCATAAGCTATAGAGTTATCATGCCATGCATATGGAGTTGGATGTTGCACTTATTCTATGCATCATCATTTCCTCATTACCCTTCATTCAGACTAGGACTATTAGACATCTCGATGTTGTAATGCTTCAGGTGGGTAGTCAGCAAGCAATCTCTATACCCATCTCTTGGGTCATCCAGGCATAGTGTTATTGATCCTCTCTCTAAAATCACTAAATCATCTGTATTATGTAATCATATAAGCATTTAAGTCATGCATACATGTATAAGCATCATGAGTATAACCATAATAGGTACATATCTGGATATCGAGCATCTCAGAGTTATGATAAAGATATAGTCTAATTAGCATCCAGGTTACGTCAGTCATTGCCTCCCAAGGCACCTATATAGGTCAAACATGTCAAATCAATAAAATCTTAAACATGTTGATGCATATCAAATACTTACATGAGTGGTGTTTAGTAGATTGAACACAATCTCATCCCTCATGACACTGAAAAGGATGTCTTATACAGGTGGTCTAGTTCATCATAAGTTCACAAATATGGGTTATAATGTCATATCAACTAACCCTTAACAAAGCCCTAGGGATACTCATAACCAAGCGGCACATCAGGACTACCAGGCTCTAGTCTCAATGGTGTCGCTCCAGACTTAGCACTATATGATCTCTTTTAGGTTGTTAGAGCAAGATTAAGCCCTTAGTCTAAGATTTTATTGGAGGAGAGTATTAAAATGGACCGTAAAACTGAAGGCTTATTTTTGGATCCACCACCACCAAAATGCCTAAGGCATTTATGCTTGATGGAACTCTAATTATAAGAGTCATTTTCTTATCCCTTTTTTCCTAAAGTATGATTTATTTATTGCATATTCCTTCTATTTTCATTGGCTCCTACATCCTTCAACACTCTCCCTTAAGTCCAATGGGCTCAACCTTGGGCCTATTTCAGGCTTACTATAACTTAGATTTATAGTCTTGAAAACTTGGGCTATGCTTGGAGTCTTAGAGGCCTTTTGCTAGGCTTGTACTTTTTTTTCAATCTTAAAGGCCTCAATCTTCTTCTAGGCTTGGACTGGATTTTTGATGAGATTAGTCCATTTAATTTTTACTAGCCCATATTTTTCTTAACAGCTTCATTTGACTTTTTTCTTCATCAATGTGCTTGGTCTTCTTCTTGTTAGGCTACAGGATTGAGTGCGCATTTAGGTTTATATCAGATTGAGACAATCTAACTTCTACATCTTAGACCAAATTGTTGATATGGGTTGAGAAGTCCTATGGGCTCTGATACCACTATTAGAGTGAGATTGGGCCCCTAGTCAAAGATGTGACTAGAGGAGAGTGTTAGATTAGACCATAAAACTAAAAGGCTACATGCATGGGCTTGTTTCTAGGTCCACCACCGCCAAAATGCTTAAAGCATTTATGACTTGATGGATCCAATGTTATGCATGTTCATGTTCCTTTTAATGTTGAATATTATAAGGATGATACTCTTGCTAATTTTTATCCACCCACTAGTTCTCCTTATAACTTGGCTCATCATGAGATGGCTCTTCGCTATAAATGATAATATTAAGATGAAGCTAGTTTGCCTTATCCTTCTCCTTCTGGGTCTACTCCTTTTAGTCCTACCAATATGATAAATCTTATTACTCAATAGTTTACTGCTCTAAACACTCTCCTTGATGTTTTTTTATCATTGTTTTAGTAATATTGAATCAAAATTTAATGCATTTGATTAAAGTTTACATCAATGTAATTAGGAGTTTTAGGATTTTTATATCTTCTCTATTGCCTCTCTTCAATAACTTCCTGCACATTTTGATAAGCATTTTCCTCCTTCTAGCTAAGAGCTTGGACCATCATGATCCACTTTTTTCTATTGATAAAGGGAGAGATATAGTGGTAGTTTGCTATAATTATTTTGGTTATTTTGGACTCTATTTATTTTAGTTTAGCCTTATATTGATGGCTTTTATTTGTTATGTCACACCCGACCCATACCCAGGAGGACATGCTCCCATGGCACAGACAGCGGCCCCCAGAAGAAGATCGATGCCAACACCATAAAGGATACATCATGAAGACGTCGTATGGGGACACGTCTCTAAGCTTAATGGTGGTGCGATGAAAGTAGCGTGATATTCTACAACACCCTGGACAACCTGGCATACACTCAAATGATATAATAATAGGTAGATCTGTGACTCATATATATAAACTCTGTCATAATTAATACAAACAAGTGAGTGCATACATTAATCACCACCAAAAGCTATACAACTACTGCCACACTAACTACACAGCCAAAAAGGGGTCGGAGTGTGCCTCAAGAGTCCCGTACCATATCGAGATCTGGCCATCTCAGCTGATGACCTCTAATCCTTCTCTGCTCGCTCACCCGAGGGCTCTGAACCTACATTCATTAAATGACAAACGCTGAGATAAACTCAGTGGTGCTAGAAACATAGATATACAGACATATATCGCAGTTATTAATCACATAACCATATTATCAAACTGACACAAGAGAGCACGCAACATGTATATCAGTATGAATGCATTTTCCCTCATTTGTTCTCTATTTTCACTCTAATTTTCCTGTCATTGTGCACATTCCTTTCGTACATACTGGGTCCCAATAGGTACCAGTACTCATCTCCTGAAGGAGGCCATATAACTGTAGAGTGCTTAGTACTTAATTCCTACTGTAGGTTTCGAGACTCATCTCTCTTCTCGGGAGGTTACTTATCTAATGATTCCTGAAGGAATCCCATCATCATTGTTGACCCAGTATGCCTAGAGCTGAGCTCTGCCCTCATTTCTCACTTTCTTTTCTCTCTCTTCCATTCATCATTCATCTCCATGCATGTCATCATTTCATTCAAGCAAATACCCCTCATACCATAAAAGGGTGGGGCATTTATCACATCATCAAGCAAGGAAGACATCAAATCTAAGCATCTTGATTGCAAGCATTAACATATCACAGCAAAATGATACCATACGAATCATAAACACATGCCTAGACTAGATTCAAGTCTCAAGGCAATAGCAATAAGCCAAAAGATGGCAAGAGACACAAAGCTAGCACTAACCTGACAATCAAGCGACTCCTTACGTAAGCCTCTAACCCTGTCTCAATCAAGCTCTATCTTCTATTCCTCGTTCTCACACGTTCAGAATGCTTATGAACTCTAAGTGTAATCTTTGGTGAGGTTTAGAAAGGTTTTAACTTAAGAAAAGGAAGGAAACTTAAGGAAAAAGGTTCAGTCATAACCCTTAAAAGGTCAAACTTAAGGGTACGCCCGTACCGAACTAAAACTTCTAATGCACACCATTCCTATGAGTAACGGTACGCCCGTACCCCATTCGGTACGCCCGTACATCCTCGATTTTCCTGATGCACCCAAATTCCTGCGAGTTGGCATCCAACCATACCACTCTTTGGTACGCCCGTACGCCCTCCAGGACTTAAAATCTCTGTAGCTCCCCTATTTAGTACGCCCGTACCATTACCGAAACCCCAAACTATGCCTATTAGCAAGCCTAAACTACAAGATCCCTGTCACAAACTCCCTTGCTAACCCTATCAACACTTCCAAAACATACCTACACATATATCATAGCCGTCCCTCATCCAACCGAGAAGACACGCTTCTCAATAAGGCAACGACACATAAGCAAAGCAATTAGATACTTACATCTCAATTCATGCAAACACAAACATAAAACCATCAATACACATTCATTCTGATATCAAGAACTCATTCAATCCTACCATTCATCTACGCATACACACATATAAATCCATAACTCCTAGGGTCTCTAGTGTGGGTGTAACAACTCTCCCCTCCTAAAAGAAATTTCATCCCTGAAATTTCTACTAAACTTACTAGCAAAGAGGTGGGGATACTGCGTTTTCATGGTAGCCTCTCGTTCCCATGTTGCATCCTGCCCAATATGATGATTCCATAACACTTTGACCAATGGTATCTGCTTGTTCCATAACTGTTTTGTCTCTCGGGATAGTATCTGCACTGGCTCCTCACTATAAGTCAAATCTAGCTATACCTCTATAGTCTCAATTGGAATGACACGTGAAGGATCTGATCGGTATCTCCTCAGCATCGAGACATGAAAAACATTATGGATTCGATCCAATTTAGGCGGTAACACTAATCGATAAGCCAATGGTCCAATCCGCTCAAGAATTTCATACGGGCCACTGAATCTCGGGCTTAGCTTACCCTTCTGTCCAAATCGCATAATCTTCTTCCATGGAGACACCTTAAGAAACACCTTATCTCCGACGCTGTACTCTATATCCCGTCTCTTCATATCCACATATGATTTACTTTGATTAGAAGTGGCTTTCAGTCGACTCTTAATCAATTGCACCTAGTCCTCTACCTACTGTACTAACTCTGGACCAATTAATCTTCGTTCACCTACCTCACTCCAGTGTAACGATGTTCGACATCGACGTCCATACAGCGCTTTGTACGGTGCCATCTGTATACTGGTCTGATAACTGTTGTTGTAGGTAAACTCAATCAAAGGTATATATCGATCCCAACTACCTTCCCATTCCATTACACAGGCTCGCAACATATCCTCTAAAATCTGTATCACTCGCTCTGACTGTCCGTCAGTCTGAGGATGAAAAGCGGTACTAAACTGAACTCTGGTACCCAAAGCTTATTGAAAAGTATCCCAAAAATGTGACATAAACCGAGGATCTCTGTCAGACATAATAGAGGATGAAACTCCATGCAATCGGACAATCTCAGCTATATATAAGCTAGCCAATCATTCCAAACTGTAGTCCATGCATACAGGTAAGAAATGAGCTATCTTTATCAATCTGTCCACTATTACCCATACTACATCATGTCTAGCTTGCGTCATCGGTAGTCCAATGATGAAATCCATAGTAATATGGTCCCATTTCCATTTTGGAAGCTGTAACAGACTCGGTAATCCCGCGGGTACCTGATGTTCTGCTTTAATGCACTGGCATATCAAACACTTAGCAACATAATCTGCTATTTCTATCTTCATACCTATCCACCAGTAGTATTGTTTCAGATCTCTATACATCTTGGTACTCTCTGGATGGTAGGCATACGTAGACTCGTGAGCTTCCTCTAGTATCTGCTTCTTCAACCCACGATCTACCGGGATATACAAGCGAGTACCATGTCTCAGGTTACCATCATTGTCCACAAGAAACAGAGTAGTCTTACCGGCCTAAACTTTCTGTAACTATTTCTGATACTCCTTGTCATTCACAACATATCTCTGAATCTGTTCTGTTAACACCGGTTTGACTTGCAAGTGTAACTATGCTAGAAGACACTTAGATTGCACTGGCAACGTACCATGTAATTGTCTCATTTCCAGTACCAGCATCAGAGGTGACTGTCTCAATCCCATAAATAACTTGTGACTTAACGCATTTGCTACCAAATTAGCCTTGCCCGGGTGATAGTCAATCACGCAATCATAGTCCTTAATCAGCTCTAACCACCGTCGTTGCCTCAAATTCAATTCTCTCTGTATACCCAAATATTTTAGACTCTTGTGGTCCGTGTACATATAACATAACTCCCCGTACAAGTAGTGGCACCAAATCTTCAGTGCAAACACAATAGCGACCAGCTTTAAATCATGTGTCGGGTAATTCTTCTCATGCGGTTTCAACTGTCATGAGGCATAAGCAATCACCTTCCTATCTTGCATCAATACACATCCTAATCCGTTAAGTGAAGCATCGCTATAAATGATAAAGGCTCTCCCCGGTGAAGGTAAAGTCAACACCGGAGCCTGAGTCAAGCAGTCTTTCAGTCTGTCAAAGCTCTGCTGACATTCCTCTGACCAATGAAAAGAAACACCTTTCCTGAGCAATGTTGTCAGCGGTAAAGCAAGCAATGAAAACCCTTTTATAAATCGTCGATAGTAACCAGCTAATCCCAGAAAACTGTGGATCTTACTGATATTTCGTGGTATCGGCCAATTCAAAACTGCTTCTATCTTGCTCGGGTCAACTCGAATTCCCTCAGCTGAAATAACATGCCCTATAAACGCTACTTGTTCCAACCAGAATGTACACTTAGAGAGTTTACCATACAATTGCTTCTCCCACAATCGCTGTAAAACTAATCTCAGATGCTTATCATGCTCCTCACCTGTTTTTGAATACACTAAGATGTTGTCAATGAATACTACCACAAACTAATCTAGATAATCTGCAAACACCATATTCATCAGGGCCATAAATGATGCTGGTGCGTTGGTTAATCCAAACGGCATCACAAGGAATTCATGATGTCTATAGCGAGTACGAAATGCTGTTTTTGCTACACTGCCCTCCTTAACTCAAAGCTGATGATACCCCAATCTCCAATCTTAGAGAACACTACAGTGTCTTTCAACTGATCAAACAAGTCGTCAATGCGCGGCAACGGATACCTGTTCTTTATGGTTACCTTATTAAGTTGCTTATAGTCAACACACATCCGCATCGTCCCATCTTTCTTCTTAATAAACAACACTAGTGTACCCCAGGGTGAAATACTCGATCTAATGATGTCACATCCTCATTTTTGGCACACACTGTTAGTATATACGTATGATGTGCTATGATTTATACATGTTGAATTTGGATAATGATGTGAATTTAATATTTGAATTATGAATTTTATATGAATTATGCATGCTATGATAAATAAATGATTTACCTTA
>CANYBF013064808.1:0-16901 GCA_948192965.1 Dalechampia spathulata | reverse complement strand
ACTAGACATTGGCAGCTATAGCCTGGAAATATTGCTTATATGGCATACTATGATTCTTAATAAACGGTCTTTACTACAAGTTTATGCTTTTCGTATTAATAAATAAAGGGTTCACTTTGGATGAAAATGAAACACATGCATATGTTTTAAATTATGTACATTATGAAATTTATGAATTGAATTCGCTTAACAACCAGGTCGTTGTAGTATAGTGGTGAGTATTCCCGCCTGTCACGCGGGTGACCCGGGTTCGATCCCCGGCAACGGCGATTTCATTTATTTTTTGCCATGTCCACTTGTCATCTTTTAAAAAGGTATTTTAGCAATATTTTGTATTAAGTGAACTTAAATTAAAAAAAGCCATTAAAATATTTAATAAATGAATTGATTAACAATACTCCCTACAACTTAAATTAAAATAGTTGTGTTTGGCTGCTAATCATTTTGCCCTAAGAAGAAAATGTTAAAAGGGTTCTCGGCAACTTCTTTTTGATTTCTGTAACTTTTCTACTGTTACTAGTTCTGTTTGGCTTATAATCATTTTGCCCTCATTTTGATAGTGTCCTTATCCACTTTGGTTGCATTCAACCAGATGTAATCGATGTCGAGTTAATGTTAGGACATATTAACGCAGGAACATGTCCACTCAACTAAACAGACAAAGACATAAGTTCCAATATTTATTAATCAATTCATTTATTCAATATTTTAATGACTGATTTTAATTTGATTAGATAATGTAATATCAAACAGAAATTGTTGAGGAACCCTTTTTATGACGCTAATTCAATGGGAATCAGGCGTTCCGCTTGGTACCAAAAAACACACTTGTAAGAACAGTTTCTGACTTGAACGACTCCTTCAGCAGCACCAGTGCCTTGCCAAAACGAAAACACAAAAATTAGCAAGTGGCTAATGGCCAGATTAGCTGAAAAACCGCCAGTACATGAAAGGTGTATGCATGGAATATCAAAAAGTTAATATAATGATATTGGTTACATACCTTCTGCAAGAAGAATATTTCAAAATCAAGTTACGATAAATGAATGAATGCACTGTCCTTAAAGGATATTTCCGAACAGTAGTAATCCTTCAAGGTAAAACGAGCACACCATTCCATGATCTGCTAAGAGCCTGATGACAGTGGCTAAAGAAGGGAGAGTAAGAAGGTAAAGAAGGAAACCCCAAAATCGTTTCCGGCTTCTGGGAAAAGGACCTTCTCTCTCTTTTTGTCTATAAGAAGCTTCAACTTCACCTCTGATGTTCCCATTTCACCAGTGAATTGCTGATTAGTTCTGGGCCAAATTTATATAGCTGGGCAGGATGATTCATTAATTGAATTGTTGGTAATGAATTAGCTGATGAAGTAGAAAGCTAGGCTTCTCATCATCAGCATGGGAAAGAGATAGCTTTGCTGGGTACCAATATGCTGCAGATTTGGCGTGCTGAATTTAGCAGTTTTTTCTCTTGGAGAGTGGAAATATCTTCCTCCACCTTCTAGCTTGAATGCTTTTGAAGATGGAATATAGATAATCATCAATAAATTTCAGAAGAAAAATCGGTCATTCTTGAGTTTCTAAATAAATATTGATAAAATTATTCTTTTCTAGCAAGTATTTATTCAATTTGTATGTATTTCTAGGAAAATATTTTTATGCAGGAATCAAGTAAATCAATATAATAAAATCCGTATAAAACATTTAAAAATATCAAATATTTGAGGTAATACGCTAGAGGATTGATTATATTGCTGTTTGAGGTAAGAAAAATGCCTAGTCTAGTCTCTTCTTACCGATCCATATAGTTATGATATAACAAGGGAAAACAGTGCAAACTTGAACATGATTTTCAGTTTGATGTCTGTGGATCTTCTTTGACCTCTTTCTTCATAAGGAAGACGCTAGCAAGAGCTGCCTTTCACTGCAATGAAACCTTCAACAACTCCACACATGCAGCCATGGTTATATTAAACATTATTAAATTAAATCAACTGCGCTGAACCCATCTTCATCAACAACGGAAATCTTGTGGAATATGATAAAATGTTTACCAAGTAAAACAAGCGATGCCATAGTCAATATAGTTACCTCATCAACTCCAAATTCTACCATCATTTCCTCGAGGGCGGAGAAATCCTTGACGTTGAACTTGTTAAACAGTCTAGCGCCCGATATCATTGAAATCGTTGATACCGATAAAACTTCTGTCACCATGTACATGACCAAGCCCTTCACGTAACATCCCTCATTAGAAGCAGATGAAGCATCTTCGCTGACGAATTTCACTTAGTCATGTGTTAACCGCAGGAACTATAAGGACTCCTGGTGTTTATCTGATCTGTCACTTAAGCATGATGATTTGAACAAAAGTACAAGTTCCTGGGCTTTGGTTCTATAACAGTACCGGGTAACAAGACAGGAACATTGGGGGTCAGGTTCTGATATACGGAGATCCAAAAGTGAATCCTTGTTCTGATTAGGCTGCATATAAGCTCCACCAAGGTTTTCAAGGCTCTCGTAAAGATTTCCTATGCAGCCTACATCGAAACTACATAGTTATTACAAATGCACGGCTCCCTAAGAATTCAAATGCACCTGAAATCTGGAGCTGCCAAGTCAGCCCCGTAGTTTCCTCCTTCATCTATGGAAATAATGAAATGTTACCAAAATCTTGGGCACACAGGCAACTTACCGTTTTGCAAAAACATGATCTAATGTCCAAGCATGTAACCATATCTTTCTGAGCATTTAATTCGATCCAGTGAAGTCATATTATTTTGAACTATCAAACAAAACATCTAAAATAGAATAATTAAAATAAAAATACTTGAAAACAACCAAGTCGTTGTAGTATAGTGGTGAGTATTCCCGCCTGTCACGCGGGTGACCCGGGTTCGATCCCCGGCAACGGCGATTTTTAAATCCTTTTTGCCGATGTCCTTTGTTCTCGGGCTTTCTTAAGCAATGCGCAAAACGTGGTTGAATACCTAAAGGTGATTTTTTGGGCTCTTAGATTTGATATCCTTTTGCCAGCTTTTGTCAGGATTTTTTGCCTTGTCGATTGCAAGATTTTCTGGAGGTTTCTCTAAGCTTGGAATCTATTAAAGTGCAGTGGCTGATGGTGCTTTGGGCTCCTTAGATTTTGATGAAACTCTTGTTCCTGCTTAAAGAAAGAGAAGGTAGCCATGTCAACTCCTTTTCATTCTCATCATGCAGCAGACAGACGAATCTCGGAATCTTTCCTGGACATATATATCATCAGACCAGAGGGTAAAACACATTCACTTAAGCTTTGCAGTTTTCTAGTTCTATAAACGACGACCTACAGAGGGGGATCTCTCTTTTCTGAAAAAGGCGAATAATGCTATAGTCCAAACATGTAGTAAGTTAACAGATGGTACGAGAATGCATGTGTTTCTTATTTTTATACGTCGCAAGCACGTCAATTCGTTTTTACGATTTGACTTTGACACTATTTTTGGAATATTTTTCATGGAAAAACAAGTTGGAATTTTTTTTCCAATTTTAGATTTAAGTTCTATTTTGTTTTTGTTAAAATTATTGTCCAGAAAAAACATGTACAGATTAATTTTTTCCCCAAAGAATAGTTAATTTGATGTTTTTCTTTTTAAAAAATGATATTTTTAAAAAAAAATATAGAAATCAATCCATTAAATAAAAAAATTCATTTTAAAATTTGATGATATGTCAGACTAATGTTCTTAATTATAGTCTATCAAACTAACATATATAATCTGAATAAAATAATTAAGGAAAGTCTAGATAAAAAAATTTAATAATTAAATATATATACATATATATAATTTTTTATATTCAATATTACTTTATCAATTCTTTATAATTTCTGTTCTCTTACTAACTTGACTATAATAATTTCAAATACTCTTGGTTGGTACTTTTCTTTAAGAACCAAAGCAATTGATGAGAGGAAAGAAATACATATAGCAAAATCAAGTTATATGATGGATGAATCCATATGGCAAGAAATTCCACCCAATGTAGTTCATGTTGATTAGGGAAGGAGATTTTGGGTTGAGTAAACATGTGAATTTCTAGTCATTTCTAAGTGACAAGTACTTGTGAATGCTAAAAGTGACATTACCTATTTGTTTCTAAGCATTGTCCAATTTTAATTGGAATTTGCAAGTTACATATGGACCATGACACTCCATCTAACTACAAGCCGAGCATGCTGACTAAGGTTGATTGTTACGTCTATGCTACCCGATCAGCTTCGATTGGACTATTTTAAATATGGGTTGTTTTTTATATATTTTTTAATGCTTTATACTTATGATCAATGTGAGATTACACTTAAATGAGCAAACTCAAATTTGTTGGTCAAATACATAGATTCAGAGGACATTAATTTTGCAATATTTAGACTCCTTTGTGCCATCTAATATTATATCGGCCTTTTATGTGCTTTCCAACCAGACATGTTGTTGCCCTAACGTCTCGTGGGTCCAAAATACCACATTTGAGAAGAAACAGAATATACTCCTCTTCACATCAACCAATCCACACTTCACACGTTATCAGTTTTGATCTACAAGGATATCATTCGAATATCATCTCTACGCAATCTCACCTATGTTGGAGTTTATCTTTAAAAATTTCACACTTATTTAGATCTTATTTTTCAAAAAAAATTAGTAAATATTTGAATTAACATCACTTTCTTGTACAATATTATTAATAAATTTATTCATTTTTCCAAATTTATTTGTTGGTATTTCACTGAGGTGCCAAATGAAGTTGGGATTTTACTAGAGAAAAAGGAAAAGAAAATACAAGTAAAGAAGGATGGTGATTGAGGTGACTGGGGTTGAAGGAGACATGATTGGCAGAGAGCGAGAGAGTGATGATGGTTGTATTGGGTACATAAAACCAAACACCATACCAATAATGGATCCAACTATGCTTCATTTCCATCTTTCTTTCGTTAAAAGCCAAGTTGCATGCAACCAAAATATCTATATTTCAAGTTGAAAGTTGAACCACCATGAGAATTCCTCACATCTCTACCAATCACCGTCTGACACGTCATTACATTCCATCTACAATCATATCAAATGCCTTGCAAGACTATCATGGTTCTGTGTAAGATATTTTAAGTGATATGATCAAGTGCATATAACATTGACAAAGAAATAACTCATCATTGATTTGAATTGAGAAACATGATATATAATAAATAATCAAAGATAAATATTTTATATATATAGATATTGTGCATGGTAAAAGTCTTATATTTTAAATAGGAGAATGAAGTAATAAGATGAATTTGCTTTGTATTTTGAGGGATAGACATTTCATGGATGAATGATAACACTTGCTAAGCTGGATGGATTTTCAGAATGGATAAAAGAATATGTATGCCAAGATCCTAATTAGTATAGGACTTTGCTATTAAACCCATAATAGACTTTAGTTTGAGGAAAATGGGAATGAGTTCAGAATTGCTTTGATAATATATATATTAAAAGAATACAGGGGTTGTACTAGCGTTTACTGATGATGAACATGGAACAATTCCAGGTTGTGTGATTCCTGAAGAAGAATGCTTCTCAACCACAGATAGGTGTCATTTGCTGCTTGTGCAAATAATTGTGAAGCTCTATTACAGAGCAGAAGAGACAAATGGGGATTAAAGTTATTTACAGAAACAGAATCCGGACAAAGATTCGTGACGATTGATAAAGCATTTTGATGTTATGTTTGGAATTATTAAGGTAAGGGGGGGAGCGAAGGAAGGAGTGGGAGGATGACATTTGTAGGAAAATGAATTTGTCTGTTTAGAGAATTTCTAGAGGCAAAACTAGGGACCCCACTCATCACGTGGGAGGCTGCTCCCTGCCCTTTGCCTACTCACCAAATCTACTCTCATCCCCTCCCAGCCAATTGTTATCCATCTCCCACATGGGTTTTATGGGCCCACTTCTTTTCCCCCCCTCCCGGCATTTTTCACCTTCAACTTTTCCCCTTGTGTTGCACCCACTATGCTTTAATTCACCCATCAATCCCACTCCTAAGTATAAGTTTGCGTGTAACACAGTTGGCATATGGTTACAGTTGTTCTTCTTCTCCTCGGATCATGGGAGACTCTTCTGCTTCATACATACACATGGTTTGTATTTGCATGCAGATTTCCATTTCCTTTCTTGCTTGTGTTTGTATTTGTATTTGCATACATACACATGGTTTATCATATTTCTTGCTTCATGAAAACCTGCAAAAGAAAGTTAATGATGAACCGGCTAAAAGGGTTTATTCCATGCCTAGTTTAGTTTGTATTGTATGTATTATTTGTTTGGTTTGTTTATTCATTTATAGTCATCAACATATATAGATGATATGGGTTTGGTGTATAGGTGCATCACCTTATTGAGAAGTGTCTGATCTTTAACATGACTAAAGAAGAGTGCATGGATGCCCTTTCCGAACATGCAAACATCTCGCCTGTCATTACCTCCACAGGTTTGCTTCCATTTCTTCTTTTCAATTATAACATCACTCAGGAAAACAAATAATGGGTTTTTTGTACATGTTGTTACTTTTTTCCCCTCTATATGCATTTGAGGTTCTTTTGAATATACGATATCATCAATAATCTCTTTATAATCAACTTCTTATAAACCCTAGATGATCCGTAGCATTATTGGCTTCTTTGATCTTTCTTCTTGGACTTCTTTTATTCATTACATACATATATATATGCAGTGTGGAATGAGTTGGAGAAGGTGAACAAGGAATTCTTTGAGGCCTATGCCGAATCCAAAAACAAAGATGACAGAATGTCCCAGGAGGAAACCAGTCAAATGATTCAGAAGATGATCTCCGACTCTTCTAAGGATTCTGATGATAAAACCTTACAATGATTCCATTACTAGAACGACCCATCTAGCTCTCTATTCATTATTTGTTCTTTCACAGGTTGTCATGACAGTCGTAGAGCATGAATGAAAGGTCAGAGAGGCGTCTCACTCTGACACATATTTATTGTCGGGCTTTCCCTCTTAGAAATCAAATCAGTTTAAAAAATCAAAGGAAAACCTTAGTATCAAAGGAAAACCTAAATTTGGTGTTGGGTAGGGATGGATACGTATATGTGGTCCTTGCCATGCTATAATGGACTAACACGGAAGATCACCGCACTCTATATATATATTTGGATCAATGAATGTACTCATCACCCTTTATATTGTTAATAGACTAAGCATCCCTTTACTATTGTTGTCCAAGATATAGAATATATTCTAAATTATTCTTTAATTTTTGAATTTTTTTACTTTGAATATATATATATATATATATATATATATATATATATACTTTTTTCAATATTTTCTCAAATGATAATTTTAATTTAAAAAATGAAGATTGATTTTTTTAGAAAAAACGTAATATCAAATGAAGTATGTTATTTTCTCGTGTTAAGTTGAAAGATAATATTAAATGGTTATTTTATAACTAAATGTAAATCAACTTTTTAGAAAATCAATAATTAAGATTAATCAAATATGATATTATCATATTTAGCAAAATAAAAAAAATCCATAATTCATTATTAATTAACTTACTCATCAATATAATTATTTACCAAAATTCATTTTAATATAAAATAAAAAAAGTTTTTATACAATAATATTCATATAATAAGATTTTTGTACAATCAATTTGATTTTGAAATAACATTGTAATATTCATTATCATTGCTTTATGGATAAAATATTTTATTTAATTTTAATTATTTCATTATTACTATGAAGCAAATTTTTGTTAATAATAATTAATATTCTAATAGTTACAATAATGTTAAACAGAATATATAACAGTATGAATAAGCATTTTATATTTTATATTAAATTAAATGTTTATAAAAATAAATACAATTACTAATTAGGAATGTTTTTGGGTTGAAATGTTTTAAATTATAAGGATATGTAATGACAACTCTATTCAACTACTCTACTGATACCGCTGACGTAAATTCAGTTGCCAGATTTCCATGGTCATGATGTTCTCTCGATTTTCGAATGGATTGTTTAGGATTCATGGGTCGTAAGTATCCCGCAAAAGAACCTAGAAAGGCTGGCTCGGCAGATCTTTGGGCTTTGAAACTAGAGTTTCAGTGAGTGGCCTTTCAGAGGATAGGATTAGCTATTCAAACAACTCATTCTTATAGTACAGAGCGTCTTGAGCATAATAAGGCACCATGATTTGTGGCTATCTTATGGTGTCGGATTCTCTAACCCAGCTTACTTACCTAAAAAGGTAGACCAGCAACTGAAAGTATATAGGCTACGAGACAGGACAGATCACTTATGGAACAAAGGGCAACGGTTTCATCCGCGACGGCTGATGTCCTAGAGTATACAACAGAGAGGGTCACGCGGGTAGATAAATGAAGATCGTAACGAATGTCCCCTCCCTTACCGTATTTGATTTAGTTCCTAAAGAAAACAAACTTCAATAAACCAACTTAGAGACTTGAATCGGTGTCAACAGAGTCGAAGACCCTCCAAAAATAGGCGCATGCCACCGTTTACGGCGAGCACACGGTATTCTTTAGTAAAAGGCGAAAGAATAGTTCGCTTTGTGCTCTCCGCGCGGCTCCGTGGCTTTCTCCCTTGCGAATTCCCGTAAGTTTGTAAGCTGGTCACTCACCTATGGCTACACTATTACTCGATGGGGGATTTAATTTACACCCACCAGTGATGCAGAAATATAGTATTGTGCATCTGTTTCTTCCGCTTCTGCTCGTAGTCCAACGATTAATCTCTCTTTTAACTTTGATAAAACAATATATAACTGAAGCCTTACCTTCACATTTACGATTTGTACTTGCTCGGATTCTGTATCATGGCGTGTGAAATCTGTTCCTGACATGACAGCTTTTCACTCAGTTGGACGATTGGTGAAAAGTTCATCAAACAGTATGTGGGTACTTCTTTGTGAAAGACAGACATTGGAGGCTTCATTTGAGAGTACAATTAATTAAGAAAGATGGTTGAAACGGAGTTGATAATTTGTCCATCTTAAGTTTGTCTAAATTCGCATTTGTGACGACCATATTGGACAAACAAAATGTTACAAGGTCGACCAACTTTAAAGGCCAACTGACTAGCAAAATTATTGAAAGATTATCCTAATGAGTACCAACTTTTTGGGTATTGATTGCTGCAAGAAATTTATCTCGAAAGGAAACTCGAACAATTGGACTCGGAGCATAGATAGGTCCACAACTAACTATAGAACCCACCAAATATTTCTCTGGTATGTAAAACTTCAACACTGAACTGGTGTGGGTCCACGACTACGTCGAGAACCCTCCAAAAATAGGCGTATGCCGCTATTTGCTGCGCGCACACGGTATTCTTTAGTAAAAGGCAAAAGAATAGTTCGCTATGTGCTCACCGCGCGGCTGCGTGAATTTCAACTTTGCTCATCTCGTCATTTTATAGGATGGTCGCTAGTCTATCCCTATTCTACTTCTCGATGTGGGTTTTGTACTTAATAATACACCATCATCTGTATACTGCATTTCTGCCCCAACTCCAACCTATTCTTGCCTTTATTTTTCACAACCAAATTCCCACTAAGGTCGATCTACAATTCTCCAAGGTTCTCACAGTTTGTGGAAAATTCTTTGTCAAATGCAAGCATTGGCGTTTTCATTTAATTATAGACAGATGGTTGAAAATAGAAATCGAGTTAATCATTTTGTGCCTCCAAAGTTTTAGTCTGAAATCACCTGCGACCATAACGTCGAACCAATTACAGTTACATGGTTAGCAAATTTTCAAAGGCTAAGAAAATAATCTTATCATAATAAGCAAAGCATGACTGGTTTTACAATATATATCGATTAGGGTCCTTTTAGGTTCAAGTTTTCTTTTTCAAAAAAGCTCGATGCTTAATGTTCGGGTTGCATTGAGTTTTTTGGTTTGTATCGCATGAAAGAGGAATGAAGTATAAAGCCAGCATCAAAGAGCAAAGGAAAATGGCCACCCTCAAAACATGACGGTGCTTTAATATCTAGCAAAAGATGAATAGCCATAGGTAATTAATAGAAACTACCGCTGCAGGATTATTTATTGATATATAGCATCTTATAGTGCAGCCAACATAACCACCAGCATCAAGCTTCTGGTTTATTTTTTCTAAATAATAGGAAATCTCATACACAGTCTCCATAACATTTTATAGCTAGAATCCGCAGAATTTATAGTGAAGAGCTTGTTCATGCGTTGACTTTCGGCTCCCAGCCTGCAAGTACATGTTCCTTTGAAGCCTTGGTCTTCTGGAAAGATTCACGGGCGAACAGTGACTGCGAAACAAAGATTGCATAGATTTTTAATCATATCCAACTCCAAAGCGCTTCTGATTCTTATAAGAGCACTACAAAAGGTATGGAGATTTTAAATCATTCCATATTTGCTAAAGTATAAATCCGAAACATGCATGACGTCCAGAAATTTCATTCCAACTAACGAGTTTTTCAAGGAAGACATCAGAAACAAGAAGTACAGGGCATTGTATATGATGCAAGTTTAGTTGCATACCTTCATGTAGTTTTTGACATGAGTCAAGTTTTCAGGGACAGTCCATTTCTTAAAGTGGCCAAGAGCAATCTCAAGATGGTATAACTTTGGTGCCAAGCTCAAATCAACACCGGTGATCTTCCCTCCAGCAATGAATGGACCCTGATTGAAAGATCCGATAAACAAGTGCTTATCACATGTATTCTTTAAAGAATAACCAGATACCTTCAATGATTCATGTTTGTGTTCAATTGTACCATACATGTGCCTTAAGATGCTCGTCCAATGCCTTCAATTCCTCGAGCAAAGCCTGTTCTGATCCATCATTGGGATCCTTGCTCTTCAAGAATTTGACAAAAGAAGGGAATATCTTTGAACCTCTGCCATCTCAAATCATGTACATTGCAAATATTAAGTTTAGAAGGGCTACCAATTTAAATTAATTGAAGTTATTGTGAGCAAATGTATAAATTCATCTGCAAATGAATATCAGAAAATGCCAACATTTGTCGTCCACATTAAACATGCTCCATCACAGTTTATCCAAGGAAAAAAGAGAGATCAATGATAGACGATAGCTCCCCTCAAACAGAGCTTATAACTTTCATTGCTCTGATTTTGAAGAGCAACTTTTCTCATTCCAACTACAAATTCTTATGTAGAAAAAGGAAAGCTTCTCCAAGCTTTATGGAAAAATGATGATCAATATAGAAGGATGCTTAAACAATGCCCAACTACTAATGAACTGTTCAAGGAGCAATGTTGAAACAATACATAGAGATGAGAAGGCAATAATCCAACAAAGCAGGAAAAACAGCAAGCATAACTTCATGTCAAAAGCAGGAAAAGAGATTTAAGAAGAAGAAGAAGAAGAATGTAAATATACAATCATAATCTTCTCTCATCAAGGTAGAAACTTCCAATCCAGTTGTTCACAGTGAAATCAAATCAATGAATAAACAAGAAGATCGAATCCTGAAACAGATTACGATACTAACCTAATAGAAAGACAAAAATTTACAAGGAGAGGCACAAAGGTTGCTTACACAGAAGCAAATTCAGGAGGAGTGACAAGAGATGGCTCAGGATATTTCTCCTCTATAAGCCCAACAATCACATCAGAATCTGGCACACATTTGTCATCAATTGTAAGTACTGGTACCTTCCCTTCAGGGCTTATCTCCAAAAACCTGTCAATGTAACAATACACATAATGCAACGGCGCTAAAACCATTGAAAAACCTCAAAAAGGAAATTACAAATATCATCTCTAAAAGATTAAAATTCAGTATCCTTCTCAGGATATCTTGAACTTTAATCTAGATTCATAATTCACTTAATTTTGAACTGAAGAACTTTTAGTTATCACCATCAATGTAAAATTAAATCAAACCCAAAAGTATACCAGTCAATTTGATTGAAAATGACGAGGCACAAAATGTATGAAACAGGACAGGATATAAAGGCCACAGAATTTTAAAGGTAATCAAAGCAGAAAATAGGCATAACAACTAAAACCCATTTGCTCAAACACTTCATGCAAAACCATTAAAACACAATAATTACATAGATATAGCCATAAAAAAAAGGGTACCATTGAGGTTTATCACTGAGATTGATCAAATTCCATTTGTAGGGAACTTTCTTCTCTTCTAGAGTCAACAGAGCTCTTTGGGAGAATGGACCTGGAAAAAATAAACAAGAAGGAAAAAGAAAAAAGCAATCAAACCCAACAAAAACCACCACAAGAAGCAGTTAGAACCCAAATGTATACATCAACAGTGAACATACAATCGCCAATAACATCAGGAGCTCCAACAGCAGCCTTCACACAGATTTCCAGAGCCATTTTCTTTGCAAATAATTCTCTGCACGGTCCAGGAGAGAAATGAAGCGTAGTGTTGTTGATGATGACTGGTTCTGTCGTTGGGTCTTTATTTATTACTGCAATTTCACCGGTTCTGAAACCGAACCGGACCAAATGGGACGAAATTATCCATCCATTATAATAATCCTTATCCAAAATTCATAAAATTATGATCTACTTTAGAATGAATAAATATGTGAATAATTATTTTATATAAATTATGATATATTTATTACAAAAGGAGAGATAAAATAATTCCGTTACTTTATTTTTGTGGCTATTTTTCATTTTTTCTTTTTGATGATTTTTTGACCTCACATTCCTTTTCTTCTTTGTCCCCTCTATAATTAATGACCATGAAAATGAAAATGGCCCAAATTTATAAATTCCTGTGAGTGGATATTTAATAATATGGTTTAACCGATATATTAATTCAATTAATTCAATTTTATACTATTCAAATTTATCCTTTTATAAATAGTTATTTTGATTAATTTGATTTATTGAATTAAAAATTTTAATAAATAAATCAATAAATTTATTTGAATTAAGAAAAAAATTCAATTATATGTATATATGAAACCCTGTAGTTTTATAAATAGTTGTTAATTATTTATTGAGCTACTTCATTATAAATATAAATTATAATTAAAATATAAATTATAATTAAAAATGAGAATAAAGGTGAAAATAAAAAATTTACTTTAAATTTGATTCGATAAAAATTTATTTAAATTTATTTAATAAAATTCATTTAATAAATTAGTTGAGTTCAAATTAAATAATATTTAACTCGTTTAAATTTGTAAGTTGGTTTAATAAAAAATTTATAAAATAACTCATTAATTTATTTTAAAAAATAAAATTTTAAATATATAATTTATAAATTTATAATCATATGAATATATTTTTAAATTTAATTATTAATATAAAATTATAAATGTAATATTTTTATTTTTTAAATAAAAAATAAAAAATTTATTTTTATAATTTATATTTATTAAATTTAATTAAGATTCAGTTAAATTCGTAATAGATTAAAAAGTTTAATTTAATTTAATTATAAATGAATTTATCTTCAAAAAGTTAAAGTTGGATCAAATCATTTCCACCTTGATAGGAACATTAGAGGGTGTGGGTGGGGCCATGCTTGATATGGCTAGTGCATATCAATTTTGATGAGGATGAATCACCACCACAAAATTAGCCATGTGGCAGCATCGAATGGCACTCTGATGTCGGGCAGTTTTATCTGCTGCAAGAAGTTGCTCCTCGTGTTTTTCATGGTTAAATGCTCTTGTCCTTAAGCACCGGTTTGATGCCTCTGATGGCGACCATTAGAGCCATATGCATCAGCATTTTACCCCGTAATGCTGGTTTTCACATCTCTGGCTGGATCTTTACTACTTGATCAAAGTCTTCATCTATCTTAATTGAGATATTCATTATTGATATTATTATACGTGTCAATTTATTTTAATTGTCATAATATATGTTATAATATTATATACATTTAAAATTCTAGCTTCATGCAATAATATTTTCTAATTACATCTAAATAACATGTTTTAAGAACATTATTTTGTTGGAGATTTCATGTCAATGTATATCATGACTTCAGCATATTAGTTGCTAAAAGAGCCTCTAACCATAGCTGTGGTGGAAAAGGTGATACACACTTTGGTTAGGTGAGCTAAACCTGATATAACTTCATATACATTGGTCCATTATATATAGATACACACACATATATATTATTAACTCTAACCAATACACTGTAAATTGTTAGTCTACTAACTCCATTTCAGCAACTCCTATTTCAGGCATCGAAACCACATATACATACATACATACATAGACATATATATATACACACACACTTAATCAGATGGTCCATGCATAATCAAAATCAAAGAAATCAAAGCTATCTCATTACTTTGTCATCTGTCAAATGGAAAGCCTTAAATTTCTAGCCTGTTTCATGTTCCTTATCTGCACGATTGCCTTGACCACCTCTGCTAGGTTGCTTGATGAGGAACCAGATCAACCAGTAGCTCCAGTCGTTCCTCCACAGCCATTAGCATCCACGCAACCCAATCCTGGTGGTGCTACAGGCGCTGGTGTCACCATAACATCGACTCCTGACGGCCATATCTTCACTTTTTTCATGCATGATATTCTCGGAGGGACAAACCCTACAGCTAGAGCCGTAACAGGCATTGTCAACAACCCAGCAATCAGCGGTCAAGTCCCGTTCGCCAAACCCAACGGTGCAGTCCTTCCGGTAAACAACGGGGTGCCTCAAAATAACAACAACAATGGCCTCATCAACAACAATAACTTACCTTTCCTCACTGGCCTAAGTGGCACCACATCAAATGTTGTGGCACAAAACAACAGGAATGGCAACGACAATAACGGGTTCAATTTCCCAGTTGTAAGTGGCGATCAGCTTCCTTCCACTCCTCAACAGCTCATGTTCGGAACGATGACGGTGATCGACGATGAACTGACAGAAGGGCATGATCTAAGGTCAGCATTCCTCGGCAGGGCACAAGGGTTCTACATAGCTAGTTCAGTTGATGGAACTAGTCAGACCATGGCATTTACAGTCATGTTTCAGGATAGTCATTATGAGGATAGTCTCAGCTTCTTTGGGGTTCATAGGACTGCGGTATCTGAATCTCAGCTGGCAATTATGGGTGGAACAGGAAAGTATATCAATGCGCAAGGTTTCGCCATTGTGAAGACCTTCCCTGCTACTAATCAGCATGAGACTGATGGCATTGAGACTCTACTTGAGTTTACCGTCTATGTTTCATTCTAAAACGTGTCAAGGATGTTGTTCAAGTGTTTGTGTGTGCGCGCGCTTAAATTAGTAAAATTCAAGTATCCTTTTCAGAAAATTAAAAGACAAAGTTGTTCATTTGGAGTTTGGCTTGTAACCTCAAATTATAATCATTCTCATCTTTGAGTTATTAATGCAGTGCTTGAATATATATATAAAAAATATAGATTCTTGTTTTTCGTGAACTCCTCAAACATCTCGGGCATTTGGTCTAGTGGTATGATTCTCGCTTAGGGTGCGAGAGGTCCCGAGTTCAATTCTCGGAATGCCCCCATTCCTTTTCCTTTCGAATATATTTTAGCCATCATAAAATATGTTTTCTTGATAAAACAAATTCATAAATTTTAAAATAATAAAAATTTGGTTTAATTTAATTTTAAATTTTAATTTAGTTGAGAAACCAAACCAAACTTTATTTTTGTTACTGTATTTTGCCAATACAGTCAAAGTTTTTATGAGTTTTATTTTGATAAATTACATTTATATTTTTTTTAAATATTTTATTATTTTTTGTTTCTTTTCTTTTCATTTTCTTCATCTATCAGATTTATTAAAATATTAAATCCTTTTTTTCTTCGATTTATTCATGAGTTTTCATGTTTTAACCAATATTAATTTTTTAAAATTTTTCTTATCATTTTCAATATTTATTTACTATTTTCATTGAATATTACTAATTTTTTTTATCAGATTTATTGAATATTATTGATATATATATTATTTTTTGCTTTCTTGAATATTTCATCTAAATTCGATTTTTATATTTCTCTACTTGTTTTTGTTATTGTAGATTTTATCCTATTCGTATTACTTTTTATTCTTTGTAGAACGTAAATAATAATAATTATTTTCAAGTGATTATAATTGATGAATTTTGATATTTAATCTATAAGATAAATAAAGTAGTTTAGAGTAATTTTAAATTTTTTTGTATTTTAAACGATCTATTAAACTGTGTATTTTATCATATATTTATAATTTTTTATTTTAAGCTGGAATTTGTAATTTTAAAGGTATATTTAAAATGTAATATTTAGGTTTCATCAAATTTGATAAATTCTTAAATTTTCATAAATTTTAATAATTATGGGTAAATTATCCCTTTTGTATTTTGTAATTAAATGTAGCTATGGTAATGGATGTGTATGCATACCATGTTCGTATTTTTCTTTTACCTTCATTCCTTTCCAAACAAATATGCTTTTATTTTCTAAATAATATTTTTCATTTTATTAATAAAATTTTTGAACTTTCGATCTATATACCTCGTACTTTACAAATATTAACTACCAAAAAATCAATTAAATGTAATATATAAATTTTATGATTTTTAATTAATTAAAAAAATAATTGAACTTTATGGTTTGTTTTTTTAATAACTAAGGGCATTTCTTAAATAATTACTTTTTATGATTACAGTTGAATGATAATTAAACCCGCATATGATGTATTAAATTATTACATATGACGACGATGATTTTGAATATGAAAGAAAAGAAATTATTAATAAATATTATTAAGTATAATTTCTTTTTTGAAAATAATGTAAAACATAAAAATCATTAATTAATGATAGGGGGGGGGGGGGGGGGGGGGGTTTGTTAGAAAAATTTTAAATT
>CANYBF013064427.1:0-14173 GCA_948192965.1 Dalechampia spathulata | reverse complement strand
AACAAATTAATTCCTCTTTAAACAATAAGAAAACATAAAAGGAAAAGTAGGATTCATTCATAATGCACATAGAACTTAGTGAAAGCATGAATACTAAATTTCCATATGATCTCCCTTGAATTGCTATTTTTATTTATGTTAGAATACAAGAAAAGGGATGAAGAAGAAGCCATACGATTTTGATGGAAGAAGGAATGAAAAGAGATGGCTAACTTCCTCTTTAAGCAAGATAAGGCTCAAGTTTTTGTCTTATGTTAAGAAGGGTCTTATGTGATGAAAACATGTTTAGTAGCGGAATATGTAATTTAAAAAATTTTTAAACATGTGATTTCATTTGATCTAGCAATTATATACATAGAAAATAACAAACATAAAGAAGATTATGGAGAAGAGATTGAAAACTTACTTATAAGTCGATCTCCTTCTTTCTTGTCCATCTGAAAAGTTATAATAAACTTTTCAATCCAAAAGGATAGAGAATCTCCAAACTATCTACATAAGTAAAGAGAATGATTAGTAATCCAAATTACTAGTTTTGTTTAGAGACTAGTAAAACAAAATTAAAAAGGAAATGGATGGAGAATAATAATTGAATTCTGTTTTCTTGTTGATGTTCAATAAAAACTAAATTATTTTTCCTTGTTCTTGTGCTTTAAAATTCTTAGAAACAAAAGGAGAGAAGAGGCAGCCAAAATATGCTTTTGTCACTCTATTTTTTTTCACCAAAACATAATCATATAACCCTAATTAGGTTTAGGTTATAATAAGCCAAGTCATGTGCATGTCACATGATCTGGCATGTGACTGAGTTAAATCTCCTTCTAAAAGCACATGGCAATCATGTGTACTTCCATCAGATTCATCATACATGAATAAATTATTTGACAATGACATTTTGACCATTAAGTCAATCAATTCTGTCAAAAACTTGTATATACCATGCATGTAGAACATGTCATCTTAAATCACTTGTATCTTGAGTTATACTCATCATATTTCAGTGATCTTGGTATCAAATCAAAGTTATTTTCATGATCTTTCTAATGAACATGAAAAGTCCAGGTTATCTCATAATCATAAAAATATTATTTCATCAATATCCATTCGTGATTATCATTCCCTTACTTTTAGTGTACAATCTTTTGGGTTCTTGGCATGTTGACAACATATGAATCTATCATTGACTTCATTTAATAACATCATATGTAAATCATGAATGGTTTCTAGTCATACATCATGACTACCTAAATGTAAAGAGGTCATTAGTTTGATTATAACCCTTCCATATCAGACTCCATGTAATAAACTCCTGTCACCATCCATTATCTCATTTAGGTTTGAGTATGGATTAATGTCAACTCAATGCATAATCAAGTGTGTTAGGTCATACCCTAAATTTGATGTTTCATGTACCATAATATTTATTCCCAAAATGCCTTTATAAAACTCATTCATCAATAAGCATTATACTTTGGCCAGAGATTCCTAAATAAAGAATATTACATGAATCAATAAGATAAAACCCCTACATTTAATCTGGGATGGTGAATCCTTTATTGATAAACAAATACCTTCAACTACTTCACACTATATCCAACCTCTAAGTTATGAATGCCTTCTTTGGAGAAATGAAACATAAGAGTTAAAACATAGTGATCCATAATTAAGATAACCTTGTTATCTCAAGTCTTAAGGATACTTGCACTACTGATATAAGTGAGATATATTTCACAGACATAGATCAATTATCCATATCAAATCTCACTGGCAAGGCCTCTAATGAGTCAGTCCCTTATTGATCATCTAAATGTTCACTTTAGACAACTCTTGTCATGATGAATGATAATCATCCCTAAAAGAAGTATAACATGTGCTGATCTTAACTGCATTAATAATATTCATTCTTATTAATACATTGATTAGGGATAATTTAGATATTGAACATTTGCATATAATAAGAATCTCATTTCATAAACTCTTTATGAATTCCTTTGTATTGTTCCAATATCTTGGAATTCATTATCTAGTTAATAACATTTCAAGCAAACTGAATAATGAATAATTCCTTTTATTGATAAATCATTCAATTAAATACAATAAAACATGATGCTCTAGAGAATACACTAATAGAATGCCTATTCTCTTCCTATTTTATTCTTGATTTCTTTATAGGTTTTATGATTTGGCTTTATTTATCATTGCTTGGCTTCAATCATGAATGTAACAGTAGCCTTTAATGCTCATACGTAGCTTAAATGATATGTAACAATCATATATCTACTGAGATTTATGATTTATTTTATATTTTTGCCTAAAAATGCATTTTCCTTAAATTTTTGCATGCTATATGCTACACATAACATACTATATGTGCCACACATAGCCTATGTATGACATACATCCATCTATGTGTAGCACACATAGTTGCTAGATTTCTTATAAAATAATGTTTTTCATTCATGTTTCATTTGTTTTCCCTCATTTATTAAAGTTTTCAGTAGCATTAGACGTTTCGTAGTAACTATAATGATTTGAATTCTTTATACATTGATCCTACATTATTAATTTTGACTTCAAAATTAATTTTTCAAGTTAAATGCTTATTTAATTTGTTGATTTATGGTTATTAATATGATTGGCTTGGGTTGGATGTGTTTTCTATCTCTAATTGACATTTGAATGATGTTAGAGTCCTTTAATTCATTATATCATAATCTATTTCACTTGATTTTGCCATTAGATCATTTAATTTGCTTATTTTCTTAATTAATGCCATTTTAATTATAATTTATTTGTCTCTTGAAATGTTTAGCTTAATTGGATATTGATTTTTTCTAAGTGATGTCACATGTGATCTTAGAATCTTCCAATTATGCTATTGATCAATTTTGCCTAAAATTGATTATTTTTCATGATTTTCATGATCCAACTCATGTTTATTGTTGCATTTTTATGATTGTTACCATTACATTCATTGGACTTTGACCCTTGATTCATGCTTTCACATGATATTGAATTGGTCAATCTAGTCCCAAACTTTGTTTACCACTAATAATTACTTGTTTGTTTAGATCTTCCATTCATGCATTTTTAGCTCATGCTACCTAAGGCATTTTCCCGAGTGGAGATATTGCTTAACATCTTGAATTTTTGTATCGTTAAAGATCCTTTATAATAGAATAATCCTCTATTTTATTTTCCTGGTATGTATGATTTAGCTTTATGTCATCATGTATCCCCTTATATTCCTCAATCCTTTTCTTTGGGATATTATTATTAATTTTTATTTGTGTTGCTATGCTCATTTTATCATTATTATATGATGTAAGCTATGCCATGTCATGCCTATGTCATGTTTTCTCTCATATGTGATGCTTATGCCATGTCATCTCTCATATGTCATGGCTATGCCATATCATCTCTTATATGTAATGCCCATGGCATGTCATCTTTCATATGTCATGCTTATGCCATGCCAACTCTCACATGTCATGCCTATGCCATGTCATTTTTATATGTCATGCCTATGCCAGGTCATACTTATGCCATGTCATCTCATATGTCATGCCTATGCCATATCATCTCTCACATGTCACACCTATGCCATATCATCTCTCATATATTATGCCTATGCCATGTCATTTCATATGTCATGCCTATGCCATGTCATCATTCACATGTCATGCCTATGCTATATTATCTCACATGTCATGCTTATGCTATGTCATCTTTTACATGCCATGTATATGTTATGTTTCATTCACCATGATTGCCATATCATATTTGCCATACTATATTTGCTATGATTGCTACCATGCTATACCGCATTGTGTGCTTATTTCATGCTTATGAATGCTCGCCTGCCTAAGATAATTAACTTGATTAAAATGGTAAAATCAAACTTGAAACTCTAAGTGAATAGATCTTCATCACTCAAACCCATCTTTATAGGGTTTGACTTAACACACATGCTATGTGTCGATTGAACCAAATCCTGAACCATCCGATGGCGACTCCATCTTGCAACTCTTTTGAGTCTATCTTATTCCTTGAGGTAGCCCCTTGAGAAGATTGCATTTTTTCTTTAAGCAAACCCTTGGTTTATGTATCACAAGCCTTATTCTAGGTCATGGAAAAAGCCCTTGCTCATAATGGCGACTCCACTAGGGACTTACGATGAAAGTGTGGTGGCATTGAAATCTTAGAGTTTTATATCAATTTTCACATTCTAGTTGGGGTAATTGTATTGTATATCACATACATAGTTTATGTTTACACACCATCATTTATCCCATATCAATCCGGTGATTGTGGGTAAGTGAGTACCTTGGACTCCATTCGACTCCTTGGGAAAGTAAATCTGCCTTCACCACTCATTAACTTATATTGTTAACCATCGATGATTCCTAATGGATAGACGTTAGGTATAGTCCCATATTAATGATTCCATCTAGTTGGATAGGTTGTGGATAACGTGGCAGAGGACATTAGCCTGTTCTTAGCAAACTGAAGCCCATGTAGCTAACCATAACAACATTCCAAACCTAGGACCCTATATTCGCATGCTATATGGATCTATGCCTTATCATATCAGTGGATTTGCCTAAATCTGACCACTTTTACTACCTTAGATTGCTTTGCTAAGAGTCATAATCCTGTCATGATTTTCTGTTGGTTGCATAACCTCATGCCTATTCCATTAGTATTCTCTTGTCATAGCAATATGAACATGTCATCATGCTCTGCTAAGAGTCAGAATCCATTCATGATTTTAGAGTTGGTTGCATAACCTCATGCCTATTCCATTAGCTTTCTCTTATCATAGCAATATGATCATGCTAAAATGTTATTAGATTCTCATTGTAATCCTTATAAGATTGGGTAATGATTATCTTTGACTTGCCTCACATGCTAAAGTTTTATGCCTCAAGTTCCCAGTGCAACTCCAGGCTGGTATCCCACCTAAGAGATTTTGGTTCAACATATCTTCATGGAGGTATAAGGGTGGTAGGGAGTATTGCTATATGCTACATGTTCATTAAACCTTTTTATGTTTTGTATCCAACATACATACATGCATGCTCATGCATGATTTTCACTAACCACTTTCTCTTGCATCTATAACACTGGATGTTTCCTAGCATAGGTCATGCATACATCCTATGTGTTGCATTACATGCATCACATGTAATCGTATACGCATCTACATGCATTCATACATGCATGCTCATGCATGATTTTCATAAACCACTTTCTCTTGTAGCCATAAAACTGGATGTTTCCTAGGATAGGTCATGCACACATCCTATGTGTTGCATCACATGTAATCGTATAGGCATCCACATGCATTCATACATGCATGCTCATGCATGATTTTCATAAACCACTTTCTCTTGCAACCATAACACTGGATGTTTCCTAGCATAAGTCATGCATACATCCTATGTGTTGCATCACATGCATCACATGTAATTGTATACACATCCACATGCATTCATACATGCATGCTCATGCATGATTTTCATTAACCACTTTCTCTTGTAGCCATAACACTGGATGTTTCCTAGCATAAGTCATGCATACATCCTATGTGTTGCATCACATGCATCATATGTAATCGTATACGCATCCACATGCATTCATACTAACTCTCTTTATCATGTGTAGACCATGTTAAATTCATAGCCTGCTAAGAATATTGATTCTCCATTTGACACTTCTGCTTTGTGTTGGATGATGTTTTGCTTACCTTAGTTTAGTAACTCATTGATCAATCTATGGCCAAGCTCTTTATCGATAACTTTAAGACTCTCTTGCAATAGCAGATCCAGGAAGCTCTTAGTTTTGGAGACTTTGTTAACTCGCCAGCTCCTATGAAGGATAAGAGGAAAATAATCAATATATATAACATCAAGACAGATGATGAGGTCTCACTTCATATGCATGATGTTTGTAAGTTTGAGACCTCTACATGAAAGCAAAAGATAGAATAATTGTAGTCTATCATGAAGATCAAAGAGATGGAGTCTGATCTTGACTTTAATGAGTTCTCAGTCTAGGCTATTAAGGGGCTACCTATTAATTTCAAGCTCTTAGATGTTCCTAAGTACAACGGGGTTGGGGATACAAAGAATCATCTCAAGACCTACACAATGATAATAAGCACTACAGACTTGTAAGATGAGCATATTGTCTAACTTTTCTTTATCTCTCTAGAGAGACTAGCTCTGGCCTGGTATCACAGTCTCAACAAGGCAACCACAGTCAAGTGGAAGCCTCTCTGTATTGCTTTCTACAAGAAGTATAAGTTCAAATCCTAATTTGATGTTACTCTACTAGATCTAGAGATGGCTAAGCATAAAGTTAATAAGTCTTTCATTGACTATTTTAGCTGGTGGATGGATAAGGCTGTGCTGGTGAGACAGAATCCATCTAAGTCAGATATGATCAATAAGCTTATTATGGGGTCATTGTTATTATACCATGATAAGTTGAAGTATGAAACTTTCCAAACATTTGAGGACATCTATCTCTATTGGCCAGCGAATTGAGTAGATAAAGGGGTTAAAGAAGGAGTCTTCCTTCATCAAACCTAAAACTACCACATATACTCAAACATAGTAGAAAGCCCACTACAACAATACCTTACAAGCACCAAACCCTATACTCCAAAACACAACTTAGTCCTGGAGGTACTCAAATCTTGCGATGCCACTTTCCAAGGTCTTTAGGTGTCTCCTCAAAGCTAAATTCCTTAAATCGATCAAGCTAAACTTCCAGAAACCACCCCTAACTTTAGTAGATACTAAGACCTATTATCATTACCATTAGTACCATAGCCATAACACTGATGATTGCCACTTTCTTAAACAGGTCATCCAAGACCTTATTGATTTGGGTGAGCTTGAGGATCAAGAGAAATCCAGACCTTAAACCAAATGAAACCCATTACCTAACTACCACAAAGCTAATCATACATACATGATCTAATTAGGCTTTCCAAAATCCTCCATTCTTAACTCCTTCTCTCCTTTTAGCAGTGAGGAGATTGCTCAACTACTAGTTATCAGTTTTCAGCCTGGCAGTGGGTTTGATATTAGCGCTATTAGTATATGGTATGAAAATTCAAAGGATGAGTCTGCAACTACTAAGGATCCTTCTAAGTCTCAATTGGTAGAGATTTAGAAATCAAAGAAAGGCAAGTCAATCGGGACTCCTAAGGTAGCCAAGCCAATGTCTAAGGCTCCTAAGCAATCGAAGGCATTCGATGTTAACAAGATATCATCTCAAGTTTGTGATATGACTCAAAGTGGTAAGGTATTCACTCATTCTAATCTTAAGAAGAAGTTGGATGCTCTGAGAAAGGTGTTTGAGGTTAGACCCATTATGAATGAGGCTAGTATAAGCAATGCTCTAGCTCCATAATCTGCTGATAAAGGTAAGGAGGTTGCTCAACCTAAGAATATGGTCATCAAGCAGTTGAAGAAGATGCATGCTAACATCAACATCTGGGACTTGGTGATATCCTCTCAACAGCATCAACAGGCTATCATCAAAGCACTCTTTAACATTAAGATTTCTCTATCCACCTTTACCTTCAATATTAAGAGCCAGTTAGTAGACCAGGAGTTATGATCTAGTATGATCACTTTTTCAGATGTAGACTTACCAGCTAAGGGTATTCATCATAATAAGACACTCTTCATCAAGGTGCACATCATGCACTTCTCTACTCCTTATTTCATGGTAGATGATGGTTCTGGCATTAATGTCTGTCTGCTTAAGGTATTATCCAAGCTCAAGATTTAGCTTTTAGACCTAAAGCCATCTAAGACTATCATTAGGGAATATGATGAGTCTAAGTAAGAGGTTACTTGCACCTTCACTACAACTATGACTATTGGGTTGATCGAGTCAGTTATGGATTTTATAGTTCTTGACATTTTAATGTCATTTACTTTGTTGTTGAGCCAATCGTGGTTTCATCCATTGGGAGGTATGCTATCCACCTTGCACCAAAAGATTAAGTTTCCACATGATGAGGGTATGGTTATTATTATTACTGATAATGAGGTTGTATTAGCCTACATCAAGGAGGATGTTCTCTCATGACTGGTTTTTAGATCATCACCATTGAAGAACTTGAGTAATACTCATACCAATTGGGTCTCGTAGTGGAGAAGATGTTGTGTAACATGAACTTCATTCTTAGTAAGGGTTTAGGCTTGTACCAGCAAGGTCTGGTCAAGTTCAACATCCCTACAACCATATGGGAGGAGAGATACTGCATTGGGTTTGATCCCTATACTTTAGATAAGCTGGAAGATTATAAGATAATTGCCTTTGTCTAGGGAGATATGCAATAAATTATACTCCTAAGTTTTCTAACTCAGATGACTTCTTTGATCAGAAGTTAGCTATCTTTGGTGACGTCTGTGATTTATCAACGTTGATAATGTCCAAGAGAGTCGTTGCTACTTTTTCCACCATTAGCCCTGATGATGATTTCTAGATCTTCGGTGATATCGCTAATCTTACCATCGGTTGCCTTAAGCTAGAACCCATTATAGTTACCACACTGGAGACCAAGCTATAGAGCTTGGACATGGAGGATCTGCTTCTTTAGAAAGTCTACGGGGACATCACCACCTTAGTAGATAACACTTTTAATGAGATTATGTATGATCATGATGATCCTATCTCTGTACTTTTTAATGATGATGTAATCCTTTCAAAATTTAAAGTAATGAAAAAGAGTCTTGCTTATGTTTATGATGTGTATTTTGATGGCATTGTGCATGAACATGAGCATTTTTAATTTTAATACATCATACATAGAAACTAGTAACATTGGTATAGATCACAGATCTTATATTCTCTATATTGCATCTAACGTAACCTTTGATGAGAGAACATAAATCATCGGAGCATTAAAATAACATATAAAGCCTTTGCTTTAGGCTATGAAGATATACTAGGTGTCGATAAAACTATAGTGAAATATAAAATTCCAAACAAGCCTAAGTTCAAGCTAGTTAAGCAGAAGCTGCATCAGCTCTAACTAGAATAGGCTCAAAAGGTGAAAGAGGATATCCAAAAGTAGTTGGATGCTAAGTTTCTTAAAGTGGTTGACTATCCTAAATGGTTGGCTTATGTGGTTTTGGTTCCTAAGAAAGATGACAAGGTCAAGGTTTGCATAGAATATATGGATCTAGACATAGCATGGCTGAAGAATGATTTTCATTTGCCTCATATTGAAATGCTGGGTTGATAGTGCAGCTGCTAGTACTATGTACTCCTTTACTGATGGGTTTTCTAGGAACAATCAAATTCTCATCGCTATTGTTGACAAGGTGAAGACAACTTTCATCATGGAATAGGTGATTTATTGCTATAAGATCATGCCCTTCGGCTTGAAAAATGTAGGTGTTACCTATCAGAGAGCCACAATAACCTTATTGCATGATCACATCCACAAGGAGGTCAAAGTCTACATTGATGACATGATGGTGAAGTCTATGACCAGAGAAGAGAATTTGACTACTCTTGACAGAATTCTCACGTGGGTTGAGAAGTACGGGCTTAGGCTGAACCTAAAGAAGGGCATATTTGGAGTGATGTCTGATAAGTTGTTGGGTCATGTAGTCAGCTAGAGGGGTATCGAGGTAGATCTTGACAAGGCAAATTCAATCTATGAGATGCCTATTCTTAAAACTAAGACCAAAGTTAGGGGATTTCTGGGACACCTCCAGTACATTAGCAGATTCATTACTAAGCTCACTACCATATGTAAGCTAATCTTCAAGCTTTTGAGGAAGAACTAACCTTTGGTTTGGGATGAGAACTACAAGTTTACATTCAAGAGGGTGAAGTATTATCTCTCTAACCGGCTACTCTATCTATCCTTGAAGGAGGAGTCAGTAGGTTTTATGGTTGCTCAAGAGAATGAGGTTGGAGTTAAGCATGTTCTATACTACCCGAGTAAGAAATTATTACCAATAGAGTGCAAATACAACATTATTGAGAAGTTATGCATGGCTATGGTATGGGTCACTAAGAAGCTCAAACATTACTTCCAATCATACGAAGTTTATATGGTTTCTAAGGTCAACCCTATAAAGTACTTGTATGAAGCTCCTTCCTTGGTGAGGAAGCTTTTTAGGTGACTAATCCTGTTATCAGAGTTTGATGTGCAGTACATCACTAAGAAGGTGATTAAAGGCAGAGCAATTGCCAAATTCTTAGCATCTAGGCTGATAAATGATTTTGAAACTTTTGAATTGGACTTCTTAGATGAGCACTTGGGGGTAGTCAATGTCTAAAAATGATAGTTGCACTTTGATGGTGCAGTCAATAAAAGAGGTGCAAGCATAGGGGTTGTGCTGATCATTCTTAAAGGTGAACTAATTATGCTTTTGAAGTGACTGAGCTTCCTAGTCACCAACAATATGGTTGAGTATGAAACATGTCTATTTAGGCTTGATATATTACTAATAATTCAAGATGTAGAGGTATTTGGTGATTCAATGCTTATTATTCATCAGTCCACGGCCGAGTGGGACATTAGAGAAGAGAGGCTTAAGCCTTATGCTAAATACATGAGGTTCATGATTTGCAATTTTAGGTCATGTAATTTTATTAACACTTCACGTATTGAAAATCAAATGGATGATGCTTTAGCCACTTTAGCCTCAACATGTGAGCAACCGTAGTGTCAAGTTCAGCCTGTGTTCATCAAGCAGTTGAGGATTCCTTGCTATAAAGGAGAACTAGTTATGGCACTAGACTAGCAAGATGAGACTCCATGGTATACTGATATCCTAAATTTCTTGAGAATTGATGCTTATCTAAAGGAAGCCAACAAGATTGATAAGCTAGCTTTGTGGAGGTTAACAACTAATTTTACCTGGCATCAAGGTGTTCTTTATAGAAGAATGGTTGATGGTCTAAAACTTTGGTGCATATTAAGGAAGGAGATTGAAGTAGTCATGTAAAAAGTACACATTGGTGTATGTAGATCCCACATGAATGGGTTCACTTTGTACATAAAGATCTTGTACTAAGGGTATTTTTAGCTTACCATAGAGATAAACTGCATATAGTTTGTTCAATGATGTCATGAGTGTCAAATCCATGGTTATCTAAGTCACATACCACCTGTCGAATTGTTGAATTTGATGACACCATGGCCGTTCTCAGATTGGGGAATTGATATTATGGGTGAGATCCATCCTAATGCTTCTAATAGGCATCAATACATATTGATGGTTGTTGACTACTTCTCTAAGTGGGTGGAGGTAGAATCCTACAGAAAACTGGGGGCAAAACACGTTGCCAAGTTTATAGAGAAAAATCTCATATGCCGATATGAGGTACCACATCACTTGGTGTCTGATAATGAAGTTCAATTCCAGTGCTAAGTGTTTTACTTGTTAGAGAAATATGGGATCGAGCATCATCAATCTTCTTTGTATCACCCTCAAGCAAATCTTGGCCAAGATAGTGTAGACTTACCAAGATTGACATGAGCGGTTACCATTTGCTTTATGGTGTTATAGAACCACTGCAAGGAGTCCTATGGGTGCTACCCCTTATTCTCTAGTTTATAGGATAAAAGCCGTATTGCCAGCTAAAGTGGAGTTTAAGTCACTTCGGGTAATTTTGGAAGCTTAGTTGCTAAAGGTTGAGTGGAAGAGGGCTAGTTATGAATAATTGGTTGCTATTGATAAGAAGCAGCTGAAGGCTCTTTATCATTTACAGCTTTATAAGAAGTGAATGGTGAATGCGTTCAATAAGAAGGTTAAGCATGTTGCTATACAGAAAGGTGATCTAGTTATGACGCAAGTTAGTTTGGCTATCTGTGATCCATGTGGGATGCTCAGACCTAAAAGGGAGGGCCCATTCCTAATTAAGAAGATTGTATCTAAAGGCTTCATCTATATTTTAGACTTGGAAGGGAACAAGCTTTTTGAACCTATCAACCTTGACTGGCTGAAGAGGTATTTTATCTAAAGTAAAGGGCAAAAAGAAGAGCAAAATAAAACAAAAGTCTAGTGAGTTTAAAACCTGCATAGGCGGTTCATGTAGAAATGAAGAAAAATGAAAAAAAAATCACTGCTCATTAAGTTAAAAATTGCTTGGATGACTCATACAAAAGTTAGAGCTCTTTAAAGCAAAAGAAGAGCATTAAAATAATTGATCAGAAAATCTCATCCGGGACTTGTCAAAGATAGGGGTTAAGTATGATGCATATTGGGGACTTCTGTGCTACTTTTAACATCTTTCATGTAAATGTTTTAATCTCATTAATGTAAATGAAATACAGGTTCATAAACTTAGCCATAAGTAATACTAATTTCAAACAAAAAGCACTATTGTTATTTGTTGCATACAATTTTGTTATCTAATAACTTTTACAGTATAGAATCCTAAGTGTGGCACAACACCCATAGTTTATACACATTGTCTGTAGCAGACCCAACTTTAAGGATCTCTACCAACATGATCCAGCGGTGAGGGCAGGTTCTCTCCACGTGCTTCAGGAAGCAAGATAACAATCATCCTCTCTCAAACTTGGTTTGTTGAGGGATAGTCTATCTATAGCCATACTGATGACAAGACTATAATGAGTGTAACATTTGAATCCTGGCAACGAAATGTAGTCTATATATGTCCTCACAGTCACGTATAATATGTGCTACCAAGGAAATGTCCACCTAACCTCACTCTTTCAGATAGCTCCCATCCACTCAACCTAGCTATCAAATACCAGCATTCTCACCTTGCCAAAGGTGTAGCCTCTTTACATATAGCTATGAGATGTATATCTTTGTTGATCACCTAGTGGTGGTTCCAAGATCCTTATCTTCTCTTGAAGCCATATCTGTAAAAAAATAAAAACAAAACAAAAATAAAAGTTTACTGAGTTAAAAACCTTGTAAAAAGCTGCTCATATAAAAATTAGAGCAACCCAATGAATTGAAAACCTAAAGGGGCAATTCAAGTAAAAGTTAGGGTCTAGGAAAAATTAGATGGCCTAATGAGCCAAAATCCTCATAAGAGGTGGCTCATGCAAAAATTAAGGAAAAATATAACTTTTTTAAGTTGAAAACCTACAAAGGTGGCTTAGAATTCATAACTACAGCAACACCTGACTATCACTGAGGTGTCCGAACTACTCTCGCCTTACTCTATCCAACCCAAGGATCATCTTTGCTATGATAATTGGAAAAAAGGTCCATCCTTACTCCATTTGGTCTATCACCGAACCAATTATCAGATTTTCTTGCTCGGATGAGTTGATGAATAGAAACTATGCCAATAATCTGAATTCTGCTACCCTCAATAATGAAGGGTAGTCACCAGCTTGTGGTTGTATAATCAGAAGATAACAACAAGATCTATAGAGCCCTCTGTAGTTAGTAGTGATCTCACTATTGTCAAGCTAATGTCGAATGCCTTGATCATATAAAGGATCACCTCTTTGGTAGGTGTTAACACTATCAGCATTGCTATCATGCTACATGTAACTATGAGGATAGCGATAAACTCCTTATTCATCAGACATAACTCCACGTGTTTGAACCAAAAGACATGAGTTGCTGGATCCCAAATTTGCAAAATAGCTTGCAAAAAAGCTGTGTTGATCGAGACTTCTTGGAAAGTCTTTAGATATTAGAATCCAAAGTTGCTCAGTTAGCCCCACTCAGTATCACCCCACTGGCGAGAGATAGTATGGAAAGCAGAGAGTGGTTATTGAGTCATTATGTATTTGTACGTAGAAGAATAAACATATTATGTTTTGGCAGAGAAGCATAATGCATGATATTCTTGTAGAAGAACAACAATAATAGCATTTATGGTTTCATTATTAAATCCAAAATATACAAAGTTCAAGCCATCGATGTTCCTCGATGTTCATGCACCACAACTCAAGTTCACTAAGCCTTCATGCTAGATTGCATTACTCAATCATATCCTAATACAGAAGCTACAGAGTTTTGACACCATGCATATAGAATCTAACATCACGTATGTTAGTGTATGCTTTAGAGCATCATGTGTATTTGTACCATACGTTTTTCATTAATAAAGGCATTATTCATTATATAGTACAATGTTTTGAATGAACTTGTTTTACTTGGAGTATTAAACTATATATTGAAGTCCATGA
>CANYBF013064280.1:0-12147 GCA_948192965.1 Dalechampia spathulata | reverse complement strand
TTATATCATCAGTTCTATAACCCGTAACTTAAAAATAAAGTTGTTTATGTTAACTACAACATAGCAAAGATTTAAATAATTTGCCATAATTTCTTAACCATGAACTGCTCCATTTCATAACCTTCCAATCAAAACATTTTATTCTAAATTGTCCTTCTATTGATTTAGCTAAACAAAATGAAACAACCATACGTACCCCACTCAAAATATCACTTTATTCATACGCAAATAACTATCTAATAAATCAAATTACTAAAGTATAAATAAAACTAATCACAGAACATATAATAATGAAAATTTCTATTCGGTCAAACTTAACCAAAATCGTAGCAACAAAATTGTGAACCCAAGTACGATTAAACCTACATAGTCATTTCTCCTCACCTTACCAAATCAAATTAAACTTGCTCCTTAACATGACATCCATTCAATCTACGCTTAGAGTGATATTAATCCACATGAATCAGCTCCCTTTTGGTCTACTTATTCCTTCATCAACACACATAAACATAAACCAATTAGAACCACAATAAACGTATAGAGTAATAAGAAGGAAAGCTTCGGTTGAAATTGTTAGAAATTGATTTTCTTGATATTTTCGGTTTGAACAGCAAAGCTTCAAATACTTGGCTTTGATCAAGAAGAGAAACCAGCAACCAAAAGTAGAATTAATTTAATCAAACCTGGTTGCATGAATTAGCTACTGCCCCCTTCATGAACCACAAAATAGAAGGAAGAAAAGATGAAGCAGGAGTGCGGTTTCGTGATGATCCTTCTTTAACTTTGAATTAAAGTTTCCCGAAATGAATATAAGGAACAAAATCAGCAGATTTAGGAAGAAATAACTTCTGGAATGATGAGTGATTAAAGAGAAGAAATAGATGTGAATGCTCGGTGAGATTTTGATAGTTTTAAAATCATGAGAAAAGAACAAATATCATCAATGAAAGAGATAAGAGTAGTTGAAGAAGACAATGGCAACCACATGAAGGGGATATGAACAAATAAGGAGCAGATGGGGACGACTGAAAAAGAAATTGAGATGTAGGGGAGCCTCTTAAGATATCATAACCCCAATAATGTAAACTAAAATGACCATCTTACCCCTCCTACCATAATTCATATTCTTCAATTGTCTTTGTTTGTTTTTTTTTAAACTTCTAAATCCTCACTTCAGTATCTACGCCCCTTACCACAAACCTTCTCATTTAATTTTGTTTTATTTTGATTAGTATTATTATTATTTTATTATTATTATTTTTTTAACAATATAATCTAAGTTATCTTCATTAAATACTTATCATCATTATTAAACTAAGTAGCTATATATAAAAAAATGAATTGTAAAATTGCTAAATCAATATTTATAATTACCTTACATATTATATTTCCTTAATATCTAAGGAAATAATCATTTGAATAAATACGACTAAATTTTTTTTTGAACGTTGAAAAATAAATTTTTAATCCTAAATTTTCAAAATTTACATATACCTAAATTAAGTTAATACAAGCACAATGGTCGAAACCATTTAGTCAAATTCACTATATATCACTCAGAATCTAAGTTTCAGTGTCGTTTAACATCAGTTTTAGGGGTTTGCGATAAAAATTTCAATATCCTCTTTTAAGCTCTAAACTCCATTTTAATTATAAACTTAGCATCTTAATCATAATTTCATCACATGACCATATCAATGACATAGAATACACAACATAACATCAATGTATAAATGCACAATAACCACTAAATGCAGGATGTGACATCGATCTCAGTTCTAGGAATAGGCATCTCAATGATCGGCTTTGCCTTATCAGGATCCACTTCGATACCCCTCTGACTAACAATGTGACCTAGCAGCTTGTCGGATGTCACCCCGAATATGCATTTCTTTGGGTTCAGCCTGAGTCCATATTTCTCAACGTGTGTGAGTAACCTGTCAAGAGCTGTTGGAAGATTTTCTTTAGTGGGAGACTTCAACATCATATGATCCACATAGACTTCAACCTCCTTCTGGATTAAATCATGCAACAAGGTTGTTGCAGCTCGTTGGTAGGTAGCACCTGTGTTCTTGAAGCCAAAGGGCATGACCTTGTAGTAGTAGGTCCCCTATTCTGTAATGAAAGCTATCTTCACCTTGTCTATAATTGCCATCACGATCTGGTTGTACCCAGAAAATCTATCAGCAAAAGAATACATAGCACTAGCAGCTGCACTATCGATGAGTACATCGATATAGGGTAAAGGAAAGTCATCCTTTAGGCATGCTTTGTTCAGATCCCTGTAGTCTACACAGACTCTGACCCTACCATCTTGCTTGGGAGCTGGAACCACATTGGCCAACCATTTTGGGTAGTCAACCACCTCAAGGAATTTGGCATCCAATTGCTTCTATATGTCTTCCTTGACCTTCTATGCCCATTTTGGTTAAAGGCATTGTAGTTTCTGCTTAACTGGCTTAAACCCTGGTTTGGTAGGAATTGTGTGTTCCATGATGGATTTATCGACACCTGGCATATCTTCATAGCCTACAGTAAAGGCTTTTATATGCTTTTTTAATGCACTGATTATTTTTATTCTCTCTTCAGAGGTCAAGTCTGATGCAATCTATAGTAGACATGGCTTGTCATCTGTGTTAATGTTAACATTTTGAATGCATGATGCGTTAATGTCAAAAATGTTCATGCAATGTTCATGTTCATTCACAATGCCATCAGAATATATATCATAAACATAAGCAAAGTTATTCTTCATTGCATTATACTTGTTTGGAATTACATCATCATTAAACAAAATAGAAATAGGGACATCAGTGTCCTCATACAATAATTCCTCAAAAGTACTATCCACCAGCGTGGCTATATCCTCGTAGACCTTTAGCAGCAGCAGCTCCTCTATATCCAAGTTCTACAACTTGGCTTCCAGTGTAGCGACTGTAGTGAGTTCCAGCTCCAAGCGACCGGTGGTGAGATTAGCAACATCACCAAAGATCTAAAAAGCATCATCAAGACTGATGGTGAAAGCAGCAGCAATCTTCTCTATTACTGTTAAGGCTGACAGGTCACAGACATCACAAAAAATGGTGAACTGTTGCTCAAAGAAATCATCAGAGTTAGGCAACTTAAGAGCATGGTCGTGCTCTATCTCTCCTTAGATGAAGATAACTCTTCTGGCTTATTTAAAGTGTAGGGATCGAACCCAATGCAGTACCTTTCTTCCCACATGGCTGTAGGAATATCGAACTCTACCGAACCTTACGGGTACTGGCCTAAACCCCTGCCAGGCATATAGTTCATCAATTGTATCATCCCCTCCTTAGCGGGACTTGCTTGGTACAAGTATGATTCAAGTTCTCCAATAGCAGTGATCTAAAAACCAGTCATAAGACAGACATCTTCCCTGATGCAAGCTAAAGAAACCTCATTGTCAGCTGCGATAGTAACCACACTCTTGTTGTGTGGAAACTTGATCTTCTCGTGCAAGGTGGATGGCACACCTCCAAGAGGATGGAACCACGGCCAACCCAATAGCAGAGTAAATGATATCAGTATAACAAGAACTGTAAACTCCACCACTGATTCGATCAGCTTGACAGTGATAGTAGCAGTGAAGGTACTAGTAACCTCCCATTTGGACTTATCATATGCTCTAATGATAGTCTTGCATGGTTTTAAGTCTAAAAGTTGAATCATGAGCTTGGGCAACACCTTGAGAGGACAGACGTTGATGCCTGAATTGTCATCCACCATGACATAGGGAGTGGAGAAGTTCATGATATTCACCCTGATGAAGAGTGCTTTGTTGTGGCAGATTCCCTCGGCCAGTAAGTCCGCGTCAGAGAAAGTGATCATGCTGGATGGCAACTCTCCATTTACCAACTGACTCTTCATACTGTAGGTAGAGGCAGATGGAGAGATTCTCATGCTAGAGAGTGCTTTAACGGCTGCCTATCGAGGTTACTGGGAAGATAGTACCAAGTCCTAAATGCTAATGTTAGCCGGGGTCTTCTTCAGTTGCTTAATAACAACATTATCAGGCTGAGCAACCTGATCAGCTGGTTGTGGAGCTAGAACATTGCTTGGACCAGCCTTATCCCTAGTGGGTCTTACCTTGGTTGGCTTTTTATGAGCTTCTGGTTTCTTCCTGAGGTCGGGAGGAGTGAACACCTTACCACTATGAGTCATGTTGCAAACCTGAGAGGACATTTTGTTAACACCTAATCCTTTCTGTTGTTTAAATGGTTTAGGCTTTGGTTTAGATATTTTGGAAGTCTCGGCCAACTTACCCTTCTTAGAAGCCTGTGCTTCTAATGATTCTGGTTTGGAGGAATCTTGAGTAGCTTAAGATTTATCCTCAGAACTCTCATACCGCATGTCAATGGTGCCAATATCGAACCCACCGTCGGGTCCAAAGGTGATAGTAGGCAGTAGAGCAATCTTCTCACTGTTGAGAGGAAAAAAGGAGTTCAGAACCAGGGATTCTGGCAACCCTAATTGGAGTAGGTAGGTGCGGTTGGCTTTGTGGTAGTTTGGCAATGGGTTTGTTTTGGTCGATGGTTTGGATTTTTCAAGGTCTTTGATTTCACCTGAGTTGATGAGATTCTGGATAATAAGTTTAAGGGAGCGACATTCATCAGTGTTATGGCCATGATGTTGATGATAGTGGTAGTAAGTTTTGGTGTCCACCGAGGCTGGGGGTGGTGTTTTGAAGTTTGGTTCAAGCGGTTTGATGAGCTTGGCTATAAGAAGACACCCGAAAACCTTGGAATGGGGTAGTGTTTTGAAGTATGGGGTTTGGTATTTGCAAAGCATTGATGTAATGAGGCTTCAGTGTTTACAGGGTGTTGACATAATGAGATTTTGGTTGTGTTTGGGTATATATGGCTGTTTTGGGTTTGATGAAGGAAGGCTCTTTTTTCTTACCCTCGGTTTGCTCAATGCATTGTCCTACTGAGTAGATGTCCTCGAAAGTGTGGAACATCTGATACTTTAGCTTATCATGGTAGAGTGGTAATGACCCCATGATAAGCTTGTTGATCATGTCAGATTTAGATGACTTCTGTCTGACCAGTGCTATTTTTTCCATCCAGCGACTGAAGTAATCCATAAAAGATTCATTGGCTTTTTGTTTAACCATTTCCAAATCCATTTAGGTTACATCAAATCAGGACTTGAACTCATACTATTCATAGAAAGCAGCACAAAGAGGCTTCCACTCGGCCATGGTTGCCTTGTTCAGACTATGATACCAGGCCAGCACTGGTCCCTCTAGTGAGATGAAGAAAAGCTGGACTATCTGATCATCTGACAAGTCTGTAGTGCTCATCATCAAGGTGTATATCTTCAGATGATTCTTCGGTTCCCCAACTCCATTGTACTTGGGAACATTAGGGAGCTTGAACTTGGCAGGCAGCCCCTTGATAGCTCTGACCAAGAACTCGTCAAAGTCCATATCAAACCCCATGCCTTGGGTCTTCATGATTGTCTACAGCTGTTCTATCTTCTACTCCAATACAGTGGTCTTAAGCTTTGAACATCGTGCATATGGAGCGATATATCATCATCAGTCTTTATGTCATACAGATTGACAACTTTCCCCTTTTCCTTGATTGAAACTGGTAGGGTGATGAATTCTACAGGACTGAGAGCCTCCTGGATCTGTTGTTGCAGGAGAGTCTTAAAGTCATTATTCAGGAGCTTGGCTACAGACTAGTCAATGAGTTTTTGAACTACAGCAAGTGTGGCCTCATCTAGCATCAAGGCAGCAGGAGCAAATGATAATGTGATATTCCTGGTGTTCTGTGAGTCTGACATGGTCTGTACATAATAGAAAGAGTTAGCATGGATGCATGACTATGCATATGGTGTTGTGTTTGATGTACGTGATGCGACATGTAGAATGTATGCGTATCCTATGCTAGGAAATAATGCGATGTCATGGCTGTGATAAAGTGAGTTAGCATGCATATGCATGGGTGCACATGATGCGTCACGTAGAATGTATGTATGTCCTATATTAGGAAACATCCAACGTTATGGCTACAAAAGCAAAATTTGTTAGAGGATTGCATGAGTATGCATGTATGCATGTTAGCGAAATGCATAAATGCATTTCGCGAACACGTAGCATGCAGCAGCGCTCCCTTCCAACCTTATACCTCCAAGAGAATTGGCCAATTCAAGTTCTTCTATCCTAGGTGGGATACTAACCCGGAGTTACACTGGGAACTCGAGGCGCAATTCTATCAATAAGGTAAGCAAAAGGATTGATCGTTGTCCGATCATATAAGGGATTATGGTAAAAACCCGACAGCATTTGGACCTAATCATATTATAATGATAAGAGGATGTCGATGGAATTGGCATGAGGTTGTGCAACCATAAGGAATCATAAAAGGATTCCGACTCTTAGCAGAGCAATACGGGCATGATCATATTGTTATGATAAGAGTATGGCCATGGAATAAGTGTGAGGTTGTGTAACCATATGGAATCATGAAAGGATTCCAACTCTTAGCAGAGAAATACGAGCATGATCATATTGTTATGATAAGAGTACACCCGTGGAATAGGCGTTACATTGTGTAACCATACGGAATCATGAAAGGATTCCAACTCTTAGCAGAGCAATATGTGGAAGGAAAATAGTCTGGGTCTATGCAAATCCACTGATATGATAAGGCAAAGATCCACATAGCATGCAATAAGGGTCCTAGTTTGGAATGTTGCTAGGCCTGCTACATGGGCTTTAGTCCGGTTTTGAGAACAGGCTAAGGTCTCCTGCCACGTTGTCCACAACCTATCCAACCAAATGGAATCATCGATATAGGACTATACCTCGTGTTTATAATTTGGGAATCATCAACAGTTATCAGTACAGTACAATGAGTGGTGATGGCAGATGTGCTTTCCTGAGGAGTTTAATGAAGTCCAAGATACTCACTCACTCACAATCATCGGTTTGACACATAGAACCAGGGTGGTGTGTGCAGACATGGACTGGTGTTTTGATGCATACAATTAATCCAACTATGATGGGAAATTGATATGGAAACTCTTAGATGCCACCAGTCTTTTGCCATGATATCCCCAGTGGAGTCGCCACTGTGAGCGCCAGTTTTTGCCAGAGCCCAAAGTGAGGCTTGCAATGCTCACAGACCGAGGACCGCACTTGGAGTGAAAGTAGAGTCTTCTTGAAGGGTTACCCCAAGGAATGATAAGGACTCAAGAGAGTAATAAGGAGTCACCACCAAATGGTTCCGGATTGGTCCAACCGACCTATAGCATGAGTGCTAGTTAAACCCTTTGAGATTGGGTTTGGGTGGTGGAGATCTATTTCTATGAGTTTCCAAAATCAATTTTACCATTATAGTTGGAATTAATTATCTTAAGTAGGTAAGCATACAAGCATATATGTAGGCACACAGTGTGACATGTGATTTGGTATTGCACGATTGCATGTAGAATAACATATAATGTTATATGGCATTTGGATGGCATGGCATACAAAGTAGCAATAAAATGACATGGCATATGCATGACATGTGAATGTGAATGACATATCATATGCATGACATGGCAACTTAGCATGATATATAAGCATATAATCATGATAAATGGCATGTATAGCGTAATACGTTAGCATTTTTTGATCCTATTGGTGTTATAGAATGTATGGTGTATGTGTGGCATATGAAGTAAGTGATATACCATATGCATGAGATGTGAGATAGATGACATGGCATATGTGTGGCATGTGAAATGGATGATATACCATATGGATGATATATGAGGGAAATGATATATCATATGCATGACATGTGAGGTGATACGAAACATGGCATATACGTGATGTGTAGCGTGACATACCATATGCATGATATGTTAAATGAATGACATATCATATGCATGATATGTGAGATGGCATATAATATGACATAGGTATAGCATGTGAGGTGAATGATATATCATATGCATGATATGTGAGATGATGTATGACCTATCAATGTGTATGACATGTGGAACGATGTATGGCATGACATATGCATGATATGACATAATGTATATATATAAAATGATATGGCATAAGTATGACATGGCATAGTGATGTGCATTTGGCATGGCATTATGGCATAAATGACATGTATATGTATTGCATATAGTATGGTAAATGGTGCATTATTGGATGGTAAGTTGGCATATTTTGATTGCATTTAGTGTATTTATATGTATAAGCATATGAAATACAGTATGTTATTGTATGGCATATGCATGTCATGGCATAGTAGTGTGTGATATGGCATGTGATATGACATGTGACATGATGACATATATTTTAGCAAATATAAATCATCCACGAAAAAAAATACCGAAAGGCCGGTGAAAGGGATCAAGGAAATAGGGGTACACACGGGATTTTAGGGGATAAATTATTACAAAGTTATAATAAATCTATCCTATTACAAAATATCCTCGCATACATATTTTGGGACGTTAAGTAACGTCCCCCTCCTCCTCGGGTACTATTTCACCTGGGTAGCACGAGCCAAAAATGCACGCTAAAATTATGCTAAATAAACACAAATAAATTCATTATTAGCAAATGAATTTAGGATTTATTTGACTAGTCCAATGCTATGTGAAAACATGAACCAAGAGTCAAAATCTAGCAATTTTTGGCAATAATCATATGAATTTATACAAGTTGGATCGTGAAAATTAATTAAAATAAAAAATAATTTTAAGCAAAATTATTTTTATCTGATCATAGAAAATCAAATGGAAGTGCCAACATCACTTGGAACAATTGGAGATAGCCACTCAACCAATTTGAATCCAATCATATCAAAAATCACATTTATACGAATTAAATAGGCATTTAATCGTGAAAAATTAATTTTGAGGCCAAAATTAATTAAATGTAATTAATTTTTGATGGATCCAATACACTTGAGTTACTGCCAAACATCAAATGTTATTGGAAAAATCAAATCAGTTTTGAAAACAAGCGAAAAAGTGATTTTTCGATAAATTTTCCAGGGAACGTGCGCCACATCTAGACCTATGTGCGCCACACACAGACTGTGTGTGGTGCACATAGATGTATATGTGGCATACATAGCTCATGAATCTACAAGAAAATCAAGTTTGTCAGTACAAACACGATCAACAAACAAAAATAAGCAACTTTAATGAAGACAATAGCTCATTTTGAGCTCGGATCAGCCTCCGATTTGCAAATCAAACAAGTAATTAGGCAATTAATTTGAATAATTAATTTCAAGGCTAAAATCAATTAGATCTAGATAATATTTGATAGATCCAAAACCCTAGAAACATGGACAAGCCTCTGGAGTTACTTGAAAAATCAGATCCGAAGCGAAACGGGCAAAAATGGGAGTTTTCTTGAAAATCAAAGGCCTATATGTGCAGCATATAGGCCTATGTGTGCCACATATAGGCTAGATATGGTGCACATAGGTGTATATGTGGTGCATATAGCAGTGAAAATAGAGAGAAAATGGAGTTTTTAGGCAAAAACCCAAGATCCAACCCTGATCTAGGCTTATCTATGGCTAAAAATGTATTTTTACTTCATAGATTTGCATCCAACATATGAAAAATAATTTTAAGGTTAAAATTATTATAAATCTGTGAAATATATGGTAGATCCAGAACACCAGAGGCATAGAGAGGCCTCAAATGTTGCTGGAAAGACCAGATTAGGCAAAAAATTGGAGTAAAACGGAAGATAATTGGCATTTTCTTTGAAATATGGGGCCTACATGTGCTGCATATAGGCCTATGTGCACCACACATGAGCTACATGTAGTGCACATAGGTCTATGTGTGGTGCACATAGCCTGGAAAATAGAGGAAAAATAGAAGGTTTTCGAGAAAAATGTGAAATTTGGCTCGGATCTAGGCAGATCACAGCAAGATTTCACTTATTTTAGGTACCTAACAACATTAGTAAATAAGAAAAATCCATGATTGAAGCCAACCACAAGTAGATCAAGCCAAAAATTGGAGATTTAAGCAAAAATCCAAAGAAAATAGAAGAAAATGAAGAAATTACCTTATGGCAGTAGGTTTTTCTTCTTGATCTTGCTTCCAATCATGCTTAGGGAGCCTAACTAGAGCCAATTAGTCTCTAAATCCTAAAAATTTAATTAATTAAGTGTTTAATTAATTTTGGAGGAATTTTGACGTAGTTTAGCCTTGCTCAAGAGCAATTTTTGGATCCTTATCAGATGACCTCAAGCTCTATATTTATAGAGGCAAATTAGGGTTTCGAAAAAATGTAATTTTCTGTCCCAAAACTAAAAATTTTAAGGCTATGTGCACCATACGTAGCCTATGTGCGTAGCATGTAGTGCTACATGCTACGCATATAGCATTTTGGTCCGTCATATGGGGCCCACTGGGGTTACATCGGAACATGTGCCCCATGCCCCATAAGCATCATTTTATATGCTAAGATATTGTGTAACATGGCTCACATCCGGTTTGGTCCCGAGAAGGCTCTCGACCAACATCTTTTTTCATCAAATAGTATGCATAGTGCTATGCACCCTATTCATGAATTTCACCTCGTATGGGTGAAATGTAACGTGTTTCTCATATCAAATAAGTATCATTTGACATTCTAAGACGTCATGCTATGCGAAGCATGTTAGATTTTGTCCTAAAAGTAGGCCCCACCAAACATCTTATTTTGCTATATGCATAGTACAAAGTGCTATATGTTACACATATAGCATTTTCATGTTATATGCTCCACCTTATATGAGTAAAATGTAACATGCTCTGTATGTCATCGGAGATGTACTCAACATTCTAAGGCATTGTGTAACTTCGGCTCTCACTAGGTGGGCCCCGGGTGGTGGCCCCTACTAATGTCTCTTCTCAGGCATATAGTGCTACATGCCAAAAGCGTAGCATTTTGTGTGCTATGTGCTCTACCTCTGATGGGCATAGTGCAATGTGATATATAGGCACTGAATACATAGAAAATGCTAAAAAGGATAGTGAGCCCCACCAAATGTCATGGTAGGTCCCACTAACTATAATGTACTCTGTACACCCAAAACACTCAAAGAAAGCCAAAGAGGCATATATGGACTATCGGGGTCGATATCGAGGACCTATACCAAGCCGAATTGACAAGAACCTGAATTCATAGGTGGATGAAAAGTCAGGGTGTCGCACCCTAATTTTGGACCGTCTTGACTCGGATCAAATCCGAGATGATTCAGGACCATTACGGGTTGGTCTTGGGCCACTCTGGGTTGATTCAGATCATTCCGGGCCGTTCTGGGCCAATTCTAGCCCATTTTGGGGTGTCACCCGCCTCATATGTTTCTGGACCCACCGCATATGTTCAAATATATAGGATCGCGTATGTTTCACCGCCGCATATGTACAAACATACGCGATCGCGTATGTTTGTGACACGCCGCATATGTTAGGATACGTGATCATGTATGTCTCTAGGGCAGATTTTTTTAAAAGCTTTGGAACTCCATTCTGCAAGGGGTTGGCACTTTTAGGGTTTTGGACTTTTGACCTACAGGATTTTCTTAGTCGTCAAGAGCCAAAAACGTGATTAATTCTCTTAATTAGGTTTTTTGGATTATTTTAAGCCATTAGGGCAAAAATAAACTCACAAAATCACTTAGACTTAGGTGATTTCATCCCTTACGCTTGGAGTCGGACTAATTTCTTCCTCCCCTACACTCGGATCTAAGGAGAATCTACGAGAGGTTAGTAAATCCATCGCTTTTTATTGTTATTATGTGATTTTCATGATTACCCATGCGTAATTCTTATGAAAATTGATTTTATTTATTATTTTACGTATGGTTTTCTCGTATTTTGATATTTTATGCATGTTTTATTTTCCATGAACATGTGCGATCGCGTATGGTCATCTCAATATCATATGCGATTGCATATAATCTTGCGCGATCGCGTATGTTAATTTCAATAACATGTGCGATCGCGTATGTTTTAAAATGTTATTTTGATTTCTTTTGATTGCCGAATGCTCTGTGTTATGTTTTAAGCCCACGTATGTGATTTTCTCATTGTTTGCTTCAATCGCATATGATCATGTGCAATCGCGTATGTGTCAAATATTTTTCT
>CANYBF013064268.1:0-16357 GCA_948192965.1 Dalechampia spathulata | reverse complement strand
CAGTTAGCATCACATACTTGGCAAAATTCTGCTCCATGAGATTGAAAACCTGTATGCATTTACCCCAAGAGATTGCATCAGGTCAATATCTTCCTACACAAACAAGACCAACATGAAAACAAGAAAGAAGGCCTTTTTTTTTGCTTGATTGGTTTCAAGATTTTGAACATGAGATAACGGTTCTCAACTCAGAGTGATACTTACCAAGAAGAGATGGTAATGATTGTCTGCAATATCTCCATTATCATTGTTCTTTATGTTGCCTAAGATGGTAATCAAATCGTGCTTGTGTTTAGTATACGAAAAGAGCAGCATATTCAGAAGCTGAAAAGAGCGATAAAGAAAATGGACCTGGAATGTGAGTGAAAACATCCCAGTTATTAAGTCCCTTGCCATCTTCAAGATATGCTCCTTCAATCTGTAAGAAGAAAGAGGAAGGTCATTTGGCAGGAGGGAAAGCAGGAAAGAAGTCGATGAATGAAAGATGAAGATGGAATGTAGATACCTGATAGGCAGAGGTGCCTGTTCCGAAGAGAAAACCAAGAGGGAAATGGGACCTGGTGACAAGTTGTGGTACAGAAACGTAAGTTGTGGCTAAAGAAAGATCGTATTCTAGAAGAAGAAAGAAGAGGAACAATAGCTTAACCGGCATGGCGTTTCTAGGTTTAGAAGCAAAGAAACAGAGGTAAGGTGACAAGCATAGCTTCAAACACCTCAAATATTTGTATAGTTGGGGTTTATTACACTCACTAATAGTATATTAATGTACATTGATTTTTATTAAATATCAAGAATTTATTAATTTATATGAATTAATATTTAATATATAAATAAAAATTAATATTATAATTAATGAGTTAATAATCTTATGGATAATTAGAATCATAAACAACCCTGCCAACATTAACATTAGCAGGCATGTCGAGGAGGCATCCTAAGTCCAAGGTTAGTATGTTGTTGTTCTCTTTTTAAGGACTATATTTGTTAAATATATTCACTCATAAATCATTTTAATTTTGAATTAAGTTGATTTCTCGTGCACAAACCTTCATCCAATTAAATCCTAATGAATTTAGCCCAAATTCAAACCTGAATCTGGTTCAAGAGATGTTAATAATAATACAAATATGATATTATAAAATATATTATAATAAATCATATTTAATTAGGGGATTTATGGGAAACAGCGAAGCAAACAATTTAAAAGGTCTTAACTTGATCATCTAATGTATGTTTTTGATTAATTTATTACAACGAAATTGACTTAATATTAATAAATATGATAATAAAATAAAATATTGATTCTGAAGGTGACCTCCGACGTGGTTGAAAGGTGGCATGGCTGTCATTACATAAATATTTTTAATCACTGGAATTATATTCAAGAGACGACTATCACATGCCACACGTTAAATACTTTTCAATTCTATAATGCTACGTTTACCTTTTCCTTGATATACATTTCAATAATTGAATTTATCTTTATTTATTTTATAAATTATTCGAAATAAATATATCAATTTTCAAGATAAAATTCTTTTAATGAATATTTTAGAATTGTTAAGTATATGGACAGAAATAGTATTGGAGGAAGGAGTTGAATTCCCGACTTCTATTAGCGTTCTTTAGAATTCACTATGTTTAATAAAGTTTATTGTAAATTTTACTAATATTTAATGCAACTCTAACATGATAAATATATAAATAAATATATTATTTTTAAAAAAAATATTATTTTTACAAGCAGCTTCAATTCTCCATTTATTCCATAAATATTTTATAAGCATTTATCATTGTTCTAATTATGCTAAAATTTAACTCCAATCAATAAATATAGGACGATGAAATTTATATATTTAGATATATTCAACTATTAAACGTCAACAATAACGAAATATATATATTGAGTAAAAATATATTATTAGGGTGAACAATTATTGATTTAATCATCAAATAAAATCAAAATTTTTAAAATTTTAAACTTGAATTGAACAAAATTTTTTTTTTTATCAATTGCAGAACATGCAGACTAAATCAAATTGAATATTGGTTTATTTCAATTTTACTATTATTTTTTTGATTATTTTGTTTAGAATTAAAAATTTTAATATTTCTTAAAGTAAATTGAATTAAATAGTTTTAAATTTTAAAATTTTAAAATTAAATTAAATTGAATTTATTAGTTAGATTCAAATCAGCATTTGCACACCTATAGATTATATACTATAAATATTATAACCTCAAGGATGAAATCAAGTATAATTTCAAGAAATTTTGAAAAATATCATACGAAAATATATAGATTTTTTAAAATTATAAAAATAACATTTCAAGGTTTGATATAAGTTTTACATACGTATAATTTAGGTTCATCATATAAATTATTATTTTTACAGAAAAAACTCTTATTTTGATAAAGTTTTAAAAATCATTTAATATTATTTATAAAATAAAAAAACAGTCATTCTTGTTATTATCTCTAAATTTAATTATAAAAATAATAAATTTATAATAATATCTGATATTTTCAAAAATTTTATAAAATTAACAACTATTTTGAAAAATAATGGATTTTAAAAAAAATGTAAACTTAAAGGAAACTTGAAGTAATTTTGAAATAAATTTTTTTACAATCTAAAATAAACTAAAATTAAATTTATATAAAATTTTTTAAATATTATTTTTTAAATATTTTCAAAATTTTTTTATTTTTTAAATATGTAATACATTATTTTTTTATAAAAATATATTTTGAAATTAAAAAATTTTAAAATATATATTATTTTAAATTAATATTTAAAAAATTATAATTTAAATTTTTGGTATTAAATACTTAAAATATACGTATCAAATACCTTATATATACTAAAATAGTATCTTTTCAATATCTGTTAAATATATTATATATATATATATAATATCTTTTTTGTAAATTTTGAAAAAATCCATATTTTTGAAATATTGTTTCAAATTTCATATTTTAAAAAAATAATTAAATTTTTGTGTTTCTGTAATTTTTTAAACTTTTTTCTGCATTAGCTCGATAAATAAACCATTTTTCTAATTGGGCTTGATTGATAATTAAGTAGGCTAAAGCATACTTAAACTACTAATAACGTAAATGTGGGGGAGTTATATACTTAAACCACTAAAATCATTTCCTTCAAACAAGTGTTTTATCTATTGGTTCTTGGATTGTATTATATACCTATATAATGTAAGGTCTTTTATTCATCTACTAAAACAATGTTTATTCTTCATTTCATAAATTTCAATTTATATATATACTCTGAATCAATTTTTAATCGATTCAAATTTGTTCAAAATGGAAGAATTTTTTTTTTCAGAAATGTCATATTTTTTAAAAAATTGTAAAATTAATGAATTTTTTAAATTTATTTTAAATTATAGTGATTTTCTTACATAAACTGAAAATTGAATATAATAAAAGGGAAAACAAAAATAATTAAACTAAAATTGATTTTGGTAAAAATGAATATTTGAGGGCTCAAAGGAGATTGAAGTGTAAAGAATCTTTATATTTCAAAGGTTTAAAACACTTTATTAATTTCATATTATAGTATTTAATAATTGACACTTGAAAAATATTATTTACATCATAAATATAAAAAATGAAAGAATAATTCTCTACATTTAAATCTATCTACACACAAACAAATCAATTTATGCAAATTGAATAATACATTAATCAAAAAGCAAAAATTATAGAAATTTAGAAATCATATTGATAATATTATTTCAGATATATAAGATTATATAATATTAAGAAATAAGTATTTGAACTTAACATTAGAGATTAAATATTAGATAGACAAATATGAAATATATACATAGAAACTAATTTTTAAACAACAAAACATATATATATATATATATACACACACACACATATATATTCACCAAATAAAATCTCAATATCTATTCTCCCTTACTCTACAATTATCATATTAAAAATAAGGTTATTATTTTTATTTTTTTAAAAATAAAAAATGATATATATCTAAAAAGTACGTTTTAAAAATATAAAATATATATTAGAAATGAAATCAGCAAAAAAAGGTAAAAATCAGGTTAATCCAATTAAACTGAAAATTAAAATACTATTAATTGATCAAAATATTATTTATTTTATATAAAGGCAAACTTATTAATTAATCAGAAATTCTATGGATTAATAAAGTTATTTTATGAATTTTCAAGTTATTTTAAATAAATAATTGTTAAAAAGGCTGTTGATCATTATACATAAATTTTGGGGCAATTAATCATGAATTTGAGATTTAATATCATTTTAAATTATAAGGTCCCAATTTGTCACGGAAAGAATAAGTCATGTATAAATCTCGACTTCCTTCTAAAATATAATGGTAATGTAATATCTTTTAAGTAATTATTTATATCAGAGTTCAATGTAAATGTTTAGATTTGAAGTATAAATATGTATAATTCATACCTATTTTGTGTTGAATTTAATTAATTAATAATTGAGGTTTTTATAGATCAAATTTTAAATTTTTTAATTATAAAAATTTTAATATCATATCAAGACATCATTCAATTTAAAAGCTTAAACCATTAGATAAGGTTTATGAATGATTTATATCTAATAGATTTTAGATTCGGCTTCATCCATAATTTAAATAGAAAGAATGTAATGTTTTATAGGTTAGGGAAGGAGAAAAATTGATAGCTTCACTTTCGGTTAATCTAATTTTGGTGTTTGTGAACTTTGATATGTTTTTATTTATTATATTGTCTCTAAGGATTATGGTGTTAAGGTTAATAAATATCAGTAATATAGATCTCAATGTAATTTTATAGATATGATAGCTGATTTTTGATTTTATATGCCATATTATCTTTTTATTTTTTTTAACAGATGTAATTTTATTAACATAGAAAGGAGATGCATCTTGAAACATCAGTGAAATCAGCGCAGGAGGAGGGTTGTAGAACCACCCTACTAGATTAGGATTTCGACTAATCCAGTTAGCCACTCTATTAGCTTCCCTCCTGACGAAAAGAAAGGAACATGAACCTAATCTTTCAACTAAATCTACAATCTCCTTGACAATACAAAATATGACCCAAGAGATTTTCTTATTGTGGTTTTTACAAGAGTTAATCATCACTAAGGAGTCAAATTCGAAAACCAAATCTTGGCACTGCAAATGGTTTACCAATCTGGCAGCATCTTTAAGGGCCAAAGCTTCCACAACCAATGGGATAAACAACTAACTTTATGCACCTGACTGAACATAATCGAACCAGAAGAATTTCGAAATACCACAGCTAGTGAAGCTATCCTAGCTTGTTGATTAAAATATGTGCCATATTATTAACAATTCATAATAATTATTTTCATATTTTTATGATTAATAAAAGTAATATTTAATATTTAAATTATCATAATCCTAATTTAATCCATCAATTTAAGTTATAATATTTAATTTTAATCTCATTATTTAAGTTTTTAGCTCTACATATATAATTATTTAGATTTAGTATATATCTTTATATATAAGATTAAGTTAACAAAAATATTATAAATTAACTTGTAAAAATTTAGACCATTGATATATGAATTATGTTTATATATGATTTTATTTTTAAATTCGATGCTCCATAATGAGACCGAACCTCAAAATAGATGGAAAGGCAGCAAATTCAGCAACCTCTCAAACGATCTCTTTTGGTAATTCCCCCCCACCAAGTATTGTGCTCAATAACGAAGATTGCACTCAAAAGAAGATTCCAAATGGAAGGATATATAGTTATTCGTAAATTATTATTTACATCATAAATTGCAAACCATGTCAAATAATACTATCAACATACAACCATACGAAGCTTTGTTCAACAAGGACTTCGGTCTTTCATAGCAATCACTATTGATAAATCCCATTTACATAAAAGATACTCCTATTCACCAAATAGAAAACCCCATCAATCCTCAATCTCCATATTCTTAAGCGCCCACACACCCACACATATATACACAAACATGAGTTGTTATCTTTGTTTTCACGTATGTACAAGATCAATAAATGGAAGATAACCCGACATTGATAATTTACGACAATTGATTGTGACCAAAATATCCAAAATAGAGAGAAAGATGGATGATGAACCTTTTGATATTGGATGGGACCTAATAATTGGTGGTTGCATGGCTACTTTTAGCAAGAGAGTGAGGGTTGCAATTTGTCTTCCCAAACATCCACGTTTAAGTTAGTAAGAACAAGCATAGAGAATATGTAAAGAAAATATTTTACCGATTTACATACCTTTTTCAGGATTTGATTATCTAATTTATAGTATGAAGGACTGAAATTTCAGTTCAAGAATAACGTTATATTCTTTTGATAGTAGCTCATGCAAGTTCAAAAATTCACTCCCTATTTTATGAATCATAAATTTTACGAGATGTAAATTATAAGGACGAACTATGATGATGAATGATGTATCCCAGCTTATCTTCCAAGGTTATCCAAATCAGCCCAAATACATAAAATTGGATATAGCTGAAGTCCAAGATTAATATCATCTGGTATGACACATAATGATCATCACAATCACTCACTTAAAAATTCACAAAAATAGTGGAAAAAAACAAGAAAAGAGAAACTCTACCCAAAAATGGTTATTGTACGATCAAAGAATGCAAGTCCACTAATGTTTTTCCGATTTTGTTCAAACATTTTGACTCGAAAGTTGTGCAGAACACTATCCTATTTTTTGTGGGTTTGAGTGGCTTTAACCTAAAGCAATCAACTTTAGTTATCAATCTCACGTATCTCATTTGGAGCCCATGCGCCAAATTGCTTTCTTGTGATCACTTACTGTTATCTTCTTGCATGCATTTGTCCATACCACACATCATACCTTTTACAAGAACATAATGTTAATGCCTTTTAAATCATTAGGCTAGTGATATGATATTTTAATGAACACCATATATCATATTAGAAAAGTCTTTATCATTCGACTGAAAATAAATGATTAACATTTAATTTAAAATTTTCTGATTTGATCTATTATATTCCTTGAAACATGAAAGTACGTTAAACTTTGGTGATTATCTTTTGTCATACTTCTCTTTTATTTCGACAACATTCTTTTGTTTGATTTTTTGATAATGATAGACGAGGTGGAAACATTTCCATTCATCATATACAAACAACTATATTTGAGAGCAGATCTCTTTGAAGAAGAAGGAAGTATATAGGTACCGATTTTGGTTATAAGCACAATCAATACAAAGGAGCCAAACTACTAAAAGAAATCTGACTTTCTTCAATATAACATTATAGCTTTTCATTTCTAATCTTGTCACTTTCTTTTTAAGTGCAAAAATTAAACCAGTTTTTAATCAATTTTGAAGTATAGGGGACTTAAATCAAACCAAAACCTTCTTATTCGCATATTGTGAAAGTAAATTTGAATTTTTAAAATTGAGTACTCAATAATAACTAAAATTATAATACAAAAATCATCTACCATTTCATAGTTTATAGCTCTTTGATTTTATAGGGAATTTTTAAGAAATATTTCTAACAATCGATTATAAATTCATTTCCTTTATACATGTAAGAAAATTATTTTCGATATATAACTATTTATAAAATATATAACTCTTAATTATTATTTTTAATTATATGTGTTAGATTAATATATCTGTGATGAATGAATCCAAATCTAAAAGTCTAATATATACGGTGAAGATCATCATTTATTGTTTTATCATTAGTTTGATTCAAATATTTTTAACTATTTGTTGGTTTTTTTTAGTTATAGAAGTCTAACTTTTGTTCACTTAAATATATATATATATATATATATATATATATATATATATATTGGAATTATTTTTAGTTTTCTATTTCCAATTGCACACAAAAATATGGTTGAGAATTTGAATTTTTCATTATTGAATTGCTTTTTTTTTTGATAAATTATATTAAAAAGAAGATAGAATTAACCAATGATACACATATTATTATTTATATTATTTTATTATAAGTTGATTTTAAAATAATTCAATCTAAAATAATAATTTTATTTAATTATTAATGGCTCAAATTAATATTCTGTAAGTCACATAATTATAATGTTCAAAAATAGTAACAAATATGAAACTAAAATTAGGAAGTATAAAATCAATTATACCGTTCGAAGTTGATTGTGAACTAATGAGAGTGAACATACAAATACTTGAAGGTTAAATTACACAAGTATTGAATAATACCATTGGAGTTAAAAGTAGAAGAAAGTAAATAAATACATAGAAGTGATAGTTTCATGAAAATAAGTACATGAATAGAGACAAGCTACTATGAAAGGGCATCAATCATCAATCTAAAAAGCTCTAATGAATTGGTAATAGAGATAAATTATTATAATTAATTTTCTTTTAGTTTATCAATTTTCCGTTTAGATTCATTGATTTTTCTTTAATTTCACTTCACAACACTGCAATTATTCTTCAACAATAAAAGTATAATATTTTCTTTAATTTTCTTTTCAAATTCTAAGTCTAATAGATTGGATAATAAGTAATATTAGAAATATTATAATCCTTTTATTATTTATATAGTTGTTTGTTTTAGAGATAAGAAAGAATAACAATTTTATCATAACTAAAATACCTTAAAATTCTTATCACGTTTAATATTCGATCAATAAAAAATTAAAATCTCTTTTACATATAAAACAATTATTAATTTATAAAGCAACCATCATAATCACATCCATGACCAATTCTTTTGTTTCATTACAATTCAAATCATAAATTAACATCTTAATTTTTTTAATGTTATATCAACATTAAGGGAATGTTTAGGATAACTTTTGAAGGTAGATGTTAGCTTTTATACTTGTCACAACTTGTCTAAAGTATTTAAGTGAGAGGAGCTAGTAGCTATTTAATCAACTAATATCAGTTGTTTTGAAAAGTTTTATTTTATAGTTTTTTTTATTAACTAATAGCTCATTGTAATTTTTTTGGATCATCATATGTTTAAAATTTATACCAATAATTATTTAAAATAAAAATTAAGATGATTATTTTTTAAAAGATTCATAAAATATAAAAATATATTTAAAGTAAAATAAATTTAATTAATTATAGTCACACATAAATTTTTAAAAAATGTTAAATAGTTAAAATTGAAATATCAGCATACAATTTGAAAATAATTTATATATTTTTTAGATATTTAAACTAAATTTATCATTATATTCTGAATAGTTTTTTATAATTTTTAAAATTAATTTATTAAAAAATTATATATAATGTTAAAATGATATATATTCTTAATGATCATTTTAAATTTTAATAGCTATATCTATTAAAATTTTATCAAATATATTATTTTATTAGATATCTGTTCTTAGCTATTTAATAACAGCTAACCAAACAGCCTCCAAGAGAAATATGAAAATCCAACTCCTCATTTGTACCAAAAGAATAGTTTTATTAATATTTTATGTGGTTAGAGAAAATCAATAAATATTTATTTTTATTATATTTTTCATTTTACCACATTAGTAACGTTTGATGTACTTTTTTTAAAATATTAAATTAATAAATGATTTTTTAATATTAATGAAATAGGTAAAATGAACACTTAAAATGAAATTAAAAATATCTAAAAATGAAAATCAAATTATATTTTTAAAATACTTAAAATAATAAAAAATCATGATGATTTTTTAAGGTCAAATAATTATAAAATTAAGTTTGTAATTATGATGTGAAACTATTTTATTAACGCTACTTTGGAAGTGCGTAATGAAAATCCTTCTATGAGTGGGATTTCTGTAACTTGTAAACCATCCATCTTTTACTCTCTAAATTTAATTTAGTTGGATTTAGATTAGATGTTGATTTGGTTTAGTTTAAAATTAAATAAAATTAATTAAAAAATTTTATAAAGTGAAATTAAATTAAATCATATCTACCACTTGAACTAATTAAAGATAAAAAATTCAAAATTAAATAAATCAAATCAAATCCGATTTCCTTTTTAATTTAATTTAATTTATTTTATTTTATTTCATTCAATTTAGTTTGATTCTTTATATTTTCAAATAACTATAAAATATATATTGGTTAAATTTATGATATGGAAAAATTAAAAATAATTTTATCAGTAATTATTTGTCACTTGTAAGACATGGGATGTTACTACTTGCCCTTAATGTTAGAAGATATAAGTAATTTACTTATTTTAATCATAAAATGATTAATGTAAATCTTGAATCTCAATATAAATGAATTAATTAACTAATAATGTTGAAATTAAGTGATAATAATTACGAAAACTCCACTTATTATATGCCCGTTCAATGAGAGTGCATGTATGAGATTCCCTAATACCAACATGTGATTTGTTGTATTTGTGTGCATGGTCAACGTTTGCTTTTTACTCCACATTTTCCATTTCATTTAACTATTTAATTTTATTTCAATTATATACATTTATAAATTGTATTACACTTTATTTGATTATCTTAATTACTTTCTCTAGTTTTTTTTATGTGATTTAATATATTTCACATATGAAATAATTAAGACAATCAATAAATATTATTGATTTTAGAAAATTTCAATATAATAAAACAAAAATAATTTCCTCACTCTATTACTTTGTTTTAACAATTTTTAATTATTCATTAATAGTGGAAAAATAAAGAATTAATTATTTTTCAAAAAAAGATAAATAATATTAAATTGAGAAAAGAAGAATTTTAAGAATAAGATATTATTCCCTTAAAAGCAAGTAAACTCCATTTGCCACTTTAAATATCGAATCCAATACTCATTTAAAGCAAAATCTAATGTTTTAACTAATTACCACATTTCAATCCCCCTCTATCCTACATAAATAATATAATAATATATATTAATTTTATTATAAATCCATCTAATGAAAATGAAAATTGATTTATATAATATTAGAGGAGTGCAGGTCTGAGCAAAGCATGTAAATTTGAAGTAAAACGGTCTCCATTAATATAGAGTCTGGTTTCAAAAAATTAATATAGAGTCCTGAATGGTTCAACTTCGATCAACACATTACTCAGCCAAAGCAAAACCTGTCTCTCTTTTCTCTCCATTGAGCATTCACTTTTCTCGCACTTCTTTCTCCTACTTCTTACTCCTTTGTTTTTCAAATACCTACAGCTTGTATCGGTCTTAACAAAATTTGAAATAGCTGCCTGATAACGAAGAAGGAAGAAGAAAACGGTAAAGGGTTTTGTTTAGATTTTCTCTTTCAATTTTGTTTGCTAATAAGATTGAAAGAGAAGGAAAATCACAAAGAAGAGACTAGCATGGATATTGAATCGCATAATCACAAAGAAGAACTTCAAGTAGCCGTCTCTATCTTTGACAAAGCTAATCGTCCTGTTACTTTGAAGGTATATTCTTTCTATTTTTCGTGTGGGATTTTCTTTTTAAGTTTATTTATTTATTTATTTTGGTGATCCATTCAATAGTTTGATGAAGTGGTATACAAAGTTGTGCTGAAAAAACCAGGATTGGAATGTCAAAAGGGAAAGAAAGCTGAAGAGAAAAAGATCTTGAAAGGCGTGACAGGCATGGTTTTACCAGGTGAAATGCTTGCCATGTTAGGTCCATCCGGCAGTGGGAAAACGACCCTATTGACTGCCTTAGGCGGCAAACTCGGAAAACTTGGCGGACTCATCACCTATAATGGCAAACCATTCTCCAATGCAATGAGACGAAACACAGGATTCGTTACTCAAGATGATGTTCTCTATCCGCACCTTACAGTATCAGAAACACTAACATTCACTTCCCTTCTTAGATTACCTAGCAATGTATCAAAATCAGAGAAAATTAGGCTAGCAGAGGCTGTGATTACTCAACTTGGATTAACCAAGTGCAAGAACAGTATTATAGGAGGTCCATTTCTGAGAGGAATCTCAGGAGGCGAGAGGAAACGGGTTAGTATAGGTCAAGAACTCCTTATAAACCCTAGTTTACTTTTATTGGACGAGCCCACTTCTGGGCTTGATTCAACAACAGCTCAGAGGATAGTGTCTATAGTATCAGACCAAGCCAAAGGAGGAAGAACCATTGTAATGACCATACACCAGCCTTCAAGTAGGCTATTCTACATGTTCGATAAGGTGCTATTGTTATCAGATGGGAATCCTTTGTACTTCGGAAAGGGATCGGAAGTTATGAATTACTTTTCGAGCCACGGGTTTGAACCGTCTGTTGCCATGAATCCAGCTGATTTTCTTTTGGATCTTGCAAATGGTACGCGAAGTTAACTCTTCTTGTTCTTATTCTTCTACCTTTTTCCAAAAGTTATTTGTTTTGCATGTGACAAATTTGGCTTGGAACTTGGTTCTTCGGTTGATGAAAACTTGGTGGTAGAAAGACAATTCCAATAATTGTAAAAATCTTGAAATTTGCGAGGTAAACGTGTAAGGCTGGAAGAGACGACGAAACTTGTCAACCATATTCCTCTGTTACGTGTGTTTCTGTGTATATGTACTAATCCGCAATAAAGTAGTAGTCAACTGTACTGAAACTGACAGACAATTCCTGGGAAAACGTTTTCAGATTCTGAAAGACTCTACTTTTTTGCTCTTCTCGTCATCTTATTTTCTATGATTTTCATCACATGGAATTCTGTCGACACTATTGCATAAATATGGTTCATATAATTAAAATTTCAAGTATAATTTATCTATATTTTTGTAGGTGTATCATCGCGCGGTGATTTACAAGACCAAGCGGTGGTGAAGCAGATTCTGGTTGCGGCCTATAAGGACAACCTTGTGAGAAATCTAAAGGCAGAGATTGAAACAATAGACAACAACCTTGAAGGGGGTCCAAACGACAAGCAATTTGCAAAGTGGGCAACAAGTTGGTGGCAACAGTTCATAGTGTTGTTTAGAAGAGGACTGAAACAAAGGAGGCATGAATCATTTGCTGGTATCAAGGTTGCCCAGGTCTTTATCGTAGCGTTCCTTTCTGGTTTAGTTTGGTATAAATCTGACATTTCTCACTTGCAAGATCAGGTAAAGTTACTCACTTCTTTTAAGAAGACACTTCACCAACTCTTCCATATTTAATTGCTATCCAAATGAGACTTATCATTTCATGAAATCTAGAAAGAAAATCTCAAGTTCAACAACCTGCATGAACATATAACGTCCATTTTGTTATGTATTTCTGAAAATGCTGTTTTGAGTTTAGTATCAAAAGAAACCAGAATTGTGGTTGATAAATTTTTAGATGTATTTGGCATATTATGTCATCATCACAAGCTTCCTGGAAGTTTGTCAGATTAGTAAAGCTTAACCAAAATAATCAGAGTTGCATTAATTACGTTTTTAATGTATGCACAGATCGGGCTGCTATTCTTTTACTCCGGATTCTGGGGTTTCTTCCCTTTGATTCAAGCCATCTTCACATTTCCTCAAGAACGAAGAATGCTAGAAAAAGAAAGATCATCAGGCACATATAGGTTATCGTCATATTTCATGTCAAGAACAGTAAGTGATCTACCCATGGAACTTGTCCTTCCTACAGTCTTCGTTACCATAACCTATTGGATGGCTGGACTAAAACGCACAGTATGGAACTTCATCTACGCTTTATTCGCTGTTTTACTCAATGTTCTCGTCGTCCAAGGCCTAGGGCTTGCCATTGGTGCTCTAGTTCTCGACCAAAGATCGGCTACTACGCTGGGATCGGTGATCATGCTAACGTTCCAGCTGGTTGGTGGGTACTACGTTCAACACGTGCCATTTTTCGTTCGATGGATTAAGCACATTTCGGTTAGCCAATATACGTACAAGCTCTTGTTGGGATCACAGTACAAGCCAGATGAAGCGTATCCATGTAACATTTCTGCTACTGGTTTTTGCTTAGTTGGTGACTATCCTGCCATAAAGAAAATGGGGCTTGACGGCCAAGGGCTTGCCGTCATTGCTCTGGCCACTATGCTTGTGCTTTTCCGGTTTCTGGCTTACCTTGCACTAATGAGGATTGGGGTCATAAAAAAGTAGATCGATCAAATTGATGAAAATGTTATATTTAAATTTTGAAATACAGTTTACCTAAAAGATATATTAGGTAAATTGCATTTCAAATTAAGAATATGACAACTTTCATTTATTTGATTCTATATATACATGTTATATATAGAATGTAATATGAACAAATATGCTTGTTAGTACAAATGATATCAACTTAAGATCATATAGTTTAAAATAAATAGTGTAGTAACATATCTTTCAATATGATCCTGTGTCGTGGATGCCTAATTAACTGTTGAGAAGATTCATCAAATGAGACATTTGCTGATATCCTTGAGCTGACTTTGGAAGAGCAAGCAAAGTTTTCTGAATCCGCTTGTAGCTCCACTTGTAGTATACCCTTCATCTCAAGTAAGACATAGTCCTTTGAAAGTTCCCCAAGCATTAGCCTCCATGGCAGTGCATGAACTGATGTTCATTAGAACACGCAGCCAAACCCGAATTACTTCAGAACAACCCTTGCCATTAAAAGGAATCTAATCTTTCATGCGGTGCTTTTCTGCTAACGAGAAACGTGGGTCTCTTTTATGTATCAGCAAACATGTACCCTACATGCCAACAATCATTTTAAATCTCATACCTTAATCTCAATGTTTGGAATAAGAATGAAAATGGATCGGGTTGGGGTCATATAGAGGTATATTCATACTCAATTTCATTGACTGTTACTATATTGTATCTTTTTCATACGTAAGCTCCTACAAATTATTTGACTCATAAACAAACTTATCCAATAATAAATAATCTTTTAGTTAATTATAAACAAAAATAAAAATAAAAATAATTATTAAATACGTGATATAAATTGATAATATTACTAATTCAATCAAATATAAAATTATTTATCATATTGGTAGTAATATGATAAAAAAAATTAAGTAGCATTTAATATAAAATTAAAACAATTCATTTATTAAAGTAAATAAAGAGTAGAAAAATAAATGATTAATCATTTAGTACAGATTGTGGATTCATTCTTGTAAAATAAAATCTTCTTGATGAAAAATTCAAACTATAAAAAATATAAAAATAAAAGAAAGATAATATACAAGATTTTGTATATTTATTATGAATAATTTTAAGTTTGAATTTAAATTTAGATTTGTTAGATATTATTCATTGTTTTGAATTAAACTTAGTTTTATCATGTCTATTGGCCAAACAATTTAATTCATTTTTAAAATTTTTCCATCGTAATAGCTTTCATTTTATTCAATTTTATCAATTCTATATCACACTTTTTGGCCAACTTGTTTACTAAAAGTTTACATTTTAGTAATAAAATATATGTTTTATCTAATTATAAAAGAAAACTATATATTATTTTATGTGTAATTCAAATATAACATTTTTTTTATCAATCATAAAAATGTGTTTTGCCACAAAAAAAAATAAAAGAAAGATGAAAAGGAGACAAGGAAGCAGAGATATGTAAAAAATGTTATGTTATTCTGTTTGTATATCATATAACGAAGGTAGTTTGGTTATATTTATCACTAAAACAATATATAATATATAATTGTGATGGTGACAAATATTTACTTAAACTAAAAAACATGAATAATACAAATTCATGTTTACTATTAAAAGCATGACGCTAAATTTTTTTCCACAAAATGATTAGAAAAATCTTCATATTCCTTCTAAAAAACAGTGCTTATTTTTGTATTCCTATAAATAAATATATGAAAAGGTTATATATAAAAAGGATGGGGAATTAAGTGGTTTGCTTTTCCTCCTCCTCCTCCTCCTCCTCCTTCATACTTTCTATACAGTCATATTTAAGCAGAAATTCTGATGGAATGAGCCAACATCATGAAGAAAGCTTATGTTATATGGAAACTCATGGGAAGATGATCCGCTTAACAGTAATGACATGAAGAAATGGCAAGACTAGTCTATTATAAGCATCATTTATTATTAGTTGTTTTTTTCTTTAATTTTTGTTTTTCTGTTGTTCAGTTTATGTTCAGACAAATCAGTATTGAATTGCGACTAACCAATGCCAGCTCCTAACTATTTTTTGCCAATTGCCAGCCAAAACCGAGTATTGAACGTGTCAATCAGTTAGCCTAAAATCTTTTGACATGTATAAAGACAAAGTCTACCACACAATTGGTCAATCACCCTCTTGCCTTTATTGCTTCTTTCAACGTAATAAAGCCTCGAGGTCTTCTCCTTCCTTCGCAAAATTCTTCACCTAAGATGCTATAAAATTATGCAAAGTATATCTCAGAAACAACTGAATAGA